>APFE030313226.1:16529-43886 GCA_000404065.3 Pinus taeda | reverse complement strand
GTTGCTGCATATATATCTCTTCCTCCAAATCCCCATGGAGAAAGGTTGTCTTTACATCTAATTGCTCAAGATGC
The DNA here is from genome assembly GCA_000404065.3 of Pinus taeda. NCBI lineage: Eukaryota > Viridiplantae > Streptophyta > Pinopsida > Pinales > Pinaceae > Pinus > Pinus taeda. The sequence goes on along the minus strand of APFE030313226.1, from coordinate 43,812 downwards.
AAATCTTCAGCTACTACTAGACTTAGAATAGTTCTGATTGAAGTGATTTTTACAACAGGAGAAAATATCTCATCAAAGTCTATACCCTTTTTCTGTGCAAACCCTTTCACCACAAGTCTAGCTTTATACATTTTTCTACCTTTCGCTATTACCAGGGATCCTAGTGACCTTCCAAGTTTTATCTGTGAAAGTAGTTACACAAACTTCATCTCCCAATTGCCCTGTTGAAATCAGATTTTTCTTCAGATCTGGAACATGCCTTACCTCCTTCAATAACCACTGATTTCCATTCTGCTGTCTTATGAAAACTGTACCCATTTCAACAATTTTACAGGGTTTATCATCACCCAATCGAACCTTTCCAAAATCTCCTTAACCATAATCATGAAAATGTTTCTTATTAGGTGTGGCATGGAATGAGGCCCCTGAATCTACCACCCAGGCATCAATAATATTTTCTAGTGAAAGAATCAAAGCATCTTGCAACACATCACCTGTTACATTTGCTTCATGACTAGTTTGTTGCTGCATGTCTCCTTCTTTTCCCTTCCGAGACTTGCAGTCTTTCTTCAGGTGTCCATTCTTCGCACATATCCAGTACACTATCCTCGATCTGGACTTGGATCTGGCTTTTCTTGACTTATTGCGATATCCTGGGCTCTTTCCTCTTTCCATTTTTCTTCCCCTAGTCTTTGCAGTCAAAGCATTACATGATGTCTCATCGGAGCTTTTCCATCGCATTTCCTCGCTAAGGATTGTACCGACAACATCATCAAACTTTAAAGTACTAGATCCAGAGATAGAGTTACTAATGGCCATAACTAAACCATTCCAACTTTCTGGAAATGAGAACAGAAATAACAGAGCCCTAGCTTCATCATCAAAATTTACCCCTACAAAACTTAACTAACTTGTAACTGTATTAAAATCATTTAAATGGTCTGTAACAGATCCACCTTCTGACATCCTCATATTAAATAAACTCTTCATAAGAAATACCTTATTTGAGGCCGAGGGTTTTTCATATAGTTTAGCCAATTCCGACATTAAACCCTCTGTTGTCATTTCCTTTGAAATATTAAATGCTACCAATGCTGCTAAGCACAACCATATTGTTCCAAGTGCTTTTCTGTCGAGAATATCCCATTCTGTGTCTATCATACTCGTCGGCTTCTTTGTCTTTCCGCTCAGTGGTAGGTGCAGATCTCTCTGATACAGATAATCTTCCATCTGCATCTTCCATAGCTGGTAGTTTTGGCCATTGAATTTTTCGACCCTAAACCTACCATCTTCTACCATTGCTCCCACTCGAACTAGTAACCCTTCTCTCCTGTGAGTTTATCAGCCAAATAGACCTTCAACTCTCATACCAGTTGTTAGAAAATTATATATTACAGAGCAATGGAACACATAAAATATTGCAGAAATATAAAAATAGAAAACATATAAAACAAAAGAGACACAGATATACGTGGTTCACCCAGTTTAGGCTACGTCCACGGAGAAACAGCCAGTCCTTCTTTTATTATATTATCTAGCAAACTGAAGAGATACAACTTACAACAAATCCGCTGTAACACCCTCTTCACTCTCAATCTCCTCTCTCTTCCTCACTCATCATACAAATATACCTACACGCAATACAATTCCCTCATATATAGTGAAGGGTTGTCTTCTAGGGAAAAAACCCTAAATTAAACATAACTTCTACTGTAAGATCTCCGCCTAATGAACGACCCATATTGACTATGAAATTACAACATTTTACAAGGAAATTTTACATCTATTATTAGATTCGGGGGTGCTACCCCCGCAACCCCCCGCCAGGGGGGGCTCCCAAAAGGTTGCAACCGCCCCCCGTAGCCCCCTGCAGCGAATATTTTATTGGCGGCATTGCCGCCCCATTTCAAATTGGGGTCCAATGCGGCAATACATTTGAATACAGAAGATAATCAAGCTCCACACCCAAAAAAGGTTCCATTTCAAAAAATTCATTTTCTGCAATTAGTTTAAGATTTGACTTCAGTCATGCACTCCATTACATCATGACAACAAAGGAATGGCACATTATGTCCTTCACATATAGTGTCGATACCTCTTAAGTTTGTACAAACCCTGTGTTGATAATGAAAGTCGGTAGCCTCGAGAGTTGCAGCATTCTTGTTGCAATACTGAGGCTCATCACGAGTCACCTACATCAAAACTTCTTTCGCTGCAATGTTGATCTTCCTATTGTTTCATTACATTCTGCGCCAAAGTGAGGTTATCCTTTAAGAGTTGGTCAATTTTTTTTTATGCTTGATGTGATCTTCGACTGCTTGAACCTTAGAATTTTCTCTTAAATATGATGTGATGGAAGGTCGATGATATCCATAAAGTGCCATAAATGGGGTCATTTTTTCTACAGTATGGATGGAAGTGTTATAACACCATTCAACCAGAGGTAACCATTTGATCCATTTTCTCTGTTTATTAGATACAAAGCAAGGAAGATATTCTTGCAAACAGTTATTCACTATCTCATTTAGTCCATCAGATTGAGGATGATAAGTTGAGTTATGAGCTAACTGAGTACCTAGACAAGAAAATAATTATGTCCAAACATTTCCAGTGAAAATATGATCTTTGTCACTTACAATAATCTTTGGGTTTCCATGTAGCTTTTGAATTGTTTCCATAGATGTAGTAGCACCTGTACTGGCTTCAAATGGATGAGATAATGCACAAAAGTGTGCATACTTGGTAAGTCTATCAACTACCACCATGATGACACTCTTTCCTTTGGACTTCGGTAAACCAATGATAAAATCCATTGAAACCTCCTCCCAATGTTGACTTGGAATGAATAAACGTTGTAATAGACTTGGGGTCTTAATTGTCTCAACTTTATTTTACTGGAAAGCCAAACATTCCACCACAAACTTTTGAATATCAGAATTAAGGCCATCCCAAAATGATTCCTTCTTAACAATGTGATAAGTTTTTAAATATCCTAAATACCCTCCTAAGGGAGAGGTGTGCAATTCTAGAATAATATTCTGTTTGAGTTTGAAATTCTCACAGAGGTATAAGCGATCTTTGTACCATAATGAATCATTTTTCTAGCTAAATGTATCAGATGTACTAGGATCTTGCCACAACTTTTGAATGAGTTCCCACACTTCTTTGTCATTCTTCCATTCATCTCTTGATTTGTTTATCCAATTTGGTTGGATAATAGAAATGGCACGAAGAAATGCTTCCACATCCTTGTCCTTTCTTGAGAGCGCATCTGCACCAACATTTTTCTTCCATTTTTTGTAGATGATTTCAAAGTCATAACCCAACATCTTTGTGACCCATTTTTGTTACTCTTCTAAAGATAATCTTTGTTCTAGATAGTATTTGAGACTATCATGATCTGTTTTTACCTTGAAGTGTCTTCCCATTAGTTAAGGTCTCCATTTCTTAAGTGCATGTAGTATTGAGAACATTTCCTTCTCATAAATAGCTTTGTGTAAATACTTTCCTTTGATTGGACAACTTTCAAAAGAAACAGGTCTTTCTTCTTATGTTAAAACAACACCAATTCCATTTCCTGAGGCATCGTATTCCCAAATAAAGATTTTTGTGAAGTCTGGTGTAGCTAAGACCGATGCTTGACACATTACCTATTTTAGATGTTCAAAGACGTTTGTTGCTTCTTGAGTCCAAGAAAATGTATCCTTTTTCAATAATGTTGCTAGCGTTGCTTCTATTCTCCCATAATTCTTAACAAAATTGTGATAATACCCTATCAACCCGAGAAATCCTCGCAGATGCTTTATGGATCTAGGGATTTTCCAATCCTTGATGGCTTTAATTTTTCTAGGGTCTATCTTAACACCTTCATGAGATACAATATGGCCCAAATATTCCACCTCTTGTAATCTAAAGAAGCATTTGGAGGTTTTTGCATATGATTGTTTCTCCTCCAATAGTTTGAGCACTTCGTCAATATGTTGAACATGATCCTTCCAAGACTTGATGTAGATTAGTATATCATCAAAAGGTACTAACACAAATTTTCTAAGGAAGGGTTTCAAAATGGAATTCATCAAACCTTGAAAGGTAGAAGGTGCATTGGTAAGTCCAAAAGGCATGACAAAAATTCATAATGACCCTCATGCGTGCTAAATGTTTTTTTTAGGAAGGTCTTCAACCTTCATTCTAATTTGATGATATCCTGAACGCAGGTCCAACTTGATGAAGTAAATTTCTCCATGCAATTCATCCAATAATTCATCAATGACAGGAATGAGAAATCTATCTTTAATAGTGAGCTTGTTAAGCTCCTATAATATGGACACATGCACCATGATCGATCCTTCTTGTGAGTCAATACTATTAGAGCAAAGAAAGAGCTTTGACTAGGTTGAATTATACTAGCCTCCAACATTTCTACAACCATACACTCAATTTCACTCTTTTGGGCATATCGATGTCTGTAAGGCCTGATGTTTGGAGGAACACTTCCTGGAATGGAATGAATAGCATGATCATAATCACAAATAGGTGTGAAGCCTTTGAGAGTCTCAAATACCTTGGAATGATTGACCAGGAATTTATGGAGATATGGAAAAATAGACGATTTCGATGTGGAAACCTTTAGCGAACATAAATGTGCAATTGCACTTGATTGTTCTTTCTTTAGAATCTTTGTCGTGCCATTAGGGTTGATTATCTTTCCCAATTTTCTTGTGATACCCCTTAAATCAACCTCCTTTCCATTCAAAAAAAAAAATCAAGAAAAGTTCTTAAAAATTAAAAGCTACTGTACCCGAAGATTGTAGCCACTAGACTCCTACTATAACATCAACACCACCCATTGGAATGGAAAGCATTCACCTATTCAACACATATTCTCCCATGGATAACTTGATATTATGGCACTTTCTAGAGAAATTTATGGTTCCTCCATTTGGAATCATCGCTTGAAACTCTGATGCTTGATGTGGGAAGAAATTCAAATTCCTTGGCTATCTTACAATGAATAAAATTATGGTTACTACCCGAATCAATCAACGTTGTTACATCTTTCTTCTTGATGTGTCCTTCTATCTTGATAGTTTGAGGACTAGTAATTCCAGCCAATGCATTACAAGATATGTTTGAGTTCATTTCTTCTTTCTCTAGGGTTTGTTATTAGTGTGTATCTTCTTCTTTTGATTTTTCTTGTTCCTATTCTTCCCCCTCTTCACAATCTATGTAAAATAATTTATTCTTAGCAAAGTTATGACCTTCAGTGTATTTTCTATCACAACTGTAACAAATCCCTTTTTCTCTTTTTTCTTCCAATTGTTGTGGTTTCAACCTTGTAGGTTGTGGAAGGCTAGGGGCAGTAACACTTCCATCTTTTACAGTTGTGAGTGGTAGGCTTCCTTGTTTCCATAATTTTTCTTTCAATTTTTCTTGCCAACCTAAATGCATTCTACAATGAATCAAGTTCCCAAAGACGAATCTGATGTTGGATGCTATCCTTTAAAGTCCCCATGAACACATCAATCCTATGCTCCTCTGGAATCTCTTTTACCCTTATATTCAATTTTTCAAATTCCTCAATGTGTTGCACCATAGAATCTTTTTGTTTGAGATTTATCAATTGGCTAAAAAAAGTGTTTCTTTTTGTATCCTCCTAATGTGTTATCGTTTCTTCCATAAAAATTTCCCAAGTGACAATTTGGTTACAAGAGCAAAGCCATTGATACCATACAAACTGATTGGGTTCCAAATATAAAGTTGCAATGCATACCTTTTGGGTGTTTTGTACATTATGGAGATCGAAATATTGGTCCATCTGTAGTATCCATGTTATGTGATCCTTTCCATCAATATTCCTCATATCGATATATGGAACATGGTGGGTCTTAAATCCAATGTTAGAGTCTATGAAATCATGTCTAACATTTCTTTTGTTCTCATCATGAGTTTCCTTTACTACCCTTTTGCCATTAGTAAGCATTTTTTGTAGCAAATTTGTCAAATCCATATTCAAATCTTTGATGTTGCCTTTAAGTGTTGCTTATATACCATCCATCTTAGTGTCCATGCCATTCTTTAAACCATCCATCTTGGCTTCAGTTACTCTTTTAGAGAGAAATGTGTTGCACTTGGTCTCGTAATTTTGATATATCACGTTGCATTTCTTCTTCTTCTTCATGTGTCATAGTAGAGATTTTAGGTTGCTGACTAGGTGTTTCCATTTTCTTTCTTCATATCATGAATGAATGATAATTATTCCTCATAATGCCCTTTGAATCACTTCAAACTACTTTATCAAACAATGCTTATGAAAATTAAAAAAAAAATACGGACTTCTTTTTCCTCTTTGTATGAGATTGATTTTGAAACAACTATAGCTTTGTAATTTTGGATCTTGAAGTTATGAAATTTTAGTCTATGATACTCTCTGATTCCTCTTTCCAACCCCACAAGTCTGATCACGATTGGATTCTCCAAGAAAGAGTCATGCCCAATCTCTCATGATGACCTAATTATACTTTCGTTTAGTAGATAAAACTTGTACGACATGCCACATGTCACTTTTTCGACCCTAAAATCTAAAAGTGATACCCAAGGAACTATAGTCTATCCTCTTTCTCTAAATATTGACGAAATTTGAATCTAATGCTTAGAGAGAAGGTTATGATGATTTTTCCAAGCTGATATGTTTGAGATCGAACTCAGGAGCCTGCAAAAACCCTAACTTCCTCAGTTCATATCTCCAAATATATAGTGAGACAAGATTTGATATGTGGTCACGAGGTTCATAACGACTTTTCCTCAAATGGGTTTTAATTTCGGCTTCTGAAACTCGTAGAAAAAAAGGTATAGCGAAAATTCCACGATGACCTATTTCAAGCAGTGAAACCCTAAAATCCAAACCTTTGATACCAATTTTTATGCCATTAGTTCACAAAATAGAAGAAATAGATAGATCAACGACTAAACACGTAGAATATTCAAGGGGGAAACCTCCTTTAAATTACACAAATGAACAATTCTTCAATGATACAAATTACAAGACCTCCTTTCTATATATAGGAGTCTAAGGGGTCACAATATAATCAGAGCCTACATAACAATAATAATGTAATGGCACAACAATAACAATAGTGGGATTCTATGGGGCACAATAATAACAGTATGGGGACAACATGTGAAAAAGAATAATAATAAGGGGCTACAATGACATTAGTAATAAGGGAATACATTAGTATTATAGGGACCTAACTGTAGGAGGTCTCTCAACCACCCATCATGATCACTCCCCCTAATGTCGAGATTATAGCTAGTACTGCTCCTATTCTCTACCTATCTTCATCCATGAGTTCGATGTATTGGGACTCCATCGATGTCTCCTATTGTGATTATGTTGAACATCCTTCGATGGACGCTTCGGTCTCAAGATTGGTAGATGTCACATCTACTAGTCATCCATCTCCTAGAATTGATGATGTGTATGTGAATCTTGTCTCTCATGAAGATGTCACAGGAAGTTCCTATTCATCATGTGGTCTCTCTTTCTCTAGTGCCCTTATCTTCCATTCTAATGGAGACATTACGGAATCCATGACCACCCCTCATTATCATTAGGATGATATGCAACAACGTGTGTACTTCCTTCCAGAGAAAACCCACGAACAATATGTTGTGGATTCCAAAGACTTCATTCATGGTGAGGTTGATTGGTTCCAAAATCCCTTACTTTGAACCCATGAATTCGATCCACATCCACCTTGTGGCCATTACATTTCCACACAATGTATGATCCACTTTTGAAAGTCCATGAGAAGCAATTCTCCCCAACCCTCTTAGTGCATTCTAGTAGTCCTGACTCTAGTATTGTTATTCTTCGCCATTTAGAAGAACCTCTAGAGTCCCACATCACTTTAGAAAACTCTAAGGATGATCCACTTAATCATTTCTCCATCTCCTATAAATAACCCAATCCCTTAGATGTTGTTGTTGTTCAACCCTAGTATTTTCTTGGCGAGCATTAGTTCATTATATCTGAAGCCACTCTTTGGTATAGTGACACCACATATACAAACCTAGAAATTCAGTCCATTTGATTCATAGATGCAGTACCAAATTAGAATTTCTATCCACCATTTCCTTCCTCTTACTGCATGCTTCATGCATTCTTCCCACAAGAAGACATCCATAAGATAAATAAATGGTGAACAACATCCTAAAAATTTGTTTGAAGTCCACTACTCTGAATACATCCAGTATGTCCATAGCATGCTACATCTATCCATACAAAACTTAGGGGCACATATGCCCCTACATATCCTCATCATCGTCTGGAGGATCTTGTGCTAGTAGGGTTGATTCTTGAATCCCTTATTTGAGCACTTGGAACAGCATGGTGCTCCACAAATTCCTCTTGCTATGGGACATTATTCCCACCTTTGTATACGTGATAAGTCCCTACATCATCATATGTTGAGGGGAAATGTCACATGCTTGGGGGCATGATTTCCCTCCCTAGCCACATTATCACTTCATTAACATAAGTCTCAACCTAGAGCCTAATGATATAGGTATGGTTGATTATCGTTGCCTTCCTTGGATAGTTTTTCCTATCGACATCTCCAATGAGCCATATTCACGTTGCATACCGTAGATGCTTGATACCATATATCAAAACATTCTATTCTTTACGATGCCACAATTACCACTGAGTACCCATGCTTGACATGGTGGGCATGGATGATCCTATACCTTTTCTAGTAGTTCTTTCCTGTGTTTGTGTCTTTTCTTAATTCTCCACTGGGAACCATCCTTCCCGGAAGCATTAAGGAAATTTTCTGGATAAGTAAGGCCACCTACTTGAAAGTATAGGATCCAAATTCCGATGCTCTGTTTATCCTCTACGATCACCACATGATTTAGGGCCTTCTCCTTTCAAAATTCTTCGACAACTCAATATGAAAATGAAATGGATTTGGGGGCGGAATCCATTTTATGGGAAAAACCTGAGTTTTTTTGTCACCCTTTACGACCAAACCGTAGGTCTGCTTGACAAACTATCAAGACTATTGGAAAAATATCACCGACTTCGATAATGGGTTTCTGTTTGTGTTTGGTAATTTGAAAATTCACTAGGAAGCCATCTTTTTTTCATGAGATTCACTTTGTTTCCTATTAAAATCGAATTTCTTTGTTTGAGCCACCCATACTTTGGTACCACTTTAACTTTGCATTGGTTGACTTACATGTTGATTTTATTCATGAGTAACCACCATTTACTCATGTTTTTATGGTCCCCTCTAGGCCTTCCCTATATGACAACATCATCGAGTCACCCTTATTCAGAGCCTCCAAGATGAGTCATCCTTGTATCTATGGAGTCTGTTCTAAGCCCCCTTGAGTCCAATTTCAATATTCCATACGTTTTTGTGTCACTTCCATCCCATTGTATTCATATTTTTCCTCCAACTATACCGCTCCATCTTTGAAAATCCCTTGTTTGAGTAATTGACCATCCCCTCTGGAATCAAGTCAGTCGCTGTTATAGACATATTTGGGCATTGCAACCCCAATCACATCTGTCCATAAACCAAGGGCTTCTAAGTCCCTAAAAGTGTTTTTTCATACCCTAAAGGAGCAAGGTCAGCTGATTACATCATCTCCTAGAAGTTCTCCTTGAAAAACTTCTCATAACTGGTCAAAACTAGACCATCTCACTTACTCCATGGTCAAAGTGCGATGCATCTCACCTAATGCACACGGGGGTTGCGATGCATACTAAAAATCGCTTATATGGGGTGCAATGGGTGAGAGTAGACAAATGGTAGAGATAGTTTTCAAGGTGGATGATCATGGAATCTTCCAGAAACTTCTCCTGTGACACTTGCCTCTCTGAATTGGCCCAAGGATGAGTAAGAGATCATGAAATCTCCAAGTGAAATTGAGAACTACTAGAGAAATGACACTAATCGAAATCCCAGAAGCTGAATCACCCACCTGCAAACATCTATATATGGATCCCTCATCCTAGAGATCTAGAGGCTGGAATCTTGCATTTTGTAAGGAAGTGTTGTTGGTTTCTCTGTGCAACATTGTTGGGTGATCTAAGCTTTTCATGAGGTGAAGAGGGCTTTCATGCTGGGAGGATGGCACTGGGTCAGACCAATGGGTTGTAATCCTCTCTTCTACTACTTCTATCAATAAAGCTATTTGAGTTTTCCTTCATATTCTTGTATGTCTTTGAATATTGAATTGATATATGCATTTGTATGGTCAATATATATATGATCTTATATTGTTTATGATTGTAGATCTCTATGCTTTGATGGTATTATGCTACTTTGACTCTACATGTGTTCTTTGAAGCGGGACAATTGAGGAAGGAGCGGAAAAGATCTATTAAAGGAGAAAGGAAACAAGCAAGGAGCCAAGTGAAAGACTGAGGTTGGTACTCTCTGCTTCTCTCTCATCTACTTCTCATAAAGGAACACACAAGTAACTTTGGTTTGTTTGCTTCTAAGATAGCTACCCGTCTTAGTGGGACTAGTAGCTCTGAATAGACACTAGTTTTCCCAATAACAAAATGGCGACTCCACTGGGGAGCGAATAGCTTGTTTGCTTGTTTATATTTGTTTTCTTTATAAACTACAGACGGAGCCTGAAGTTAAGCCAGCTAGCCTTCGAACTGCATTTGCTATGCAAGTGCAAAGTAGATCAATGCTGCTTCAGTCCATCTCTAGGTTTTGTTTATAAACTGAACAATTGATTTGAAAACATCCTAATTTCCTTGGTGGTGGCTCAAGTAACCTCATTAGATCAGCCCCTACACTTTGTATTTACTGACTATCATTAGCTCAGCTTAAATCCCTGAACAATGCTACAAACTGTGACCAAAAACCAAGTTAAAGTCTCGTCCCTGGACCATCGCACTGTCTCCTTTTGACAGTCTAGATGCATCGCACCTCCCATGTGCAGTAGGTGAGATGCATCCTTGTTTCCCTATCTTATAGGTGTGATGGTCAGACAAGACTGTTTCTGCCTCCAGATTTTGGTTTTTCTTCACTCCCTTCAGCTACATTTAGGAGTTTTGCTGTCTATGATCAGTATACCACTGTTGAAACTCCCATCCTTTACATTATTCAGCCTCCATTGTACAAATAATTATGAATGTTTTTATGTATTTTTCACCATTTACTGTTCTCCTTTACAAACAATAGCTTAATCGAACTGTTGTCTTTTGATTTGAAAGTGTCGCAAGTGTCATTTTCAGTCAAAGAAAAGAATCTTACTCTTTTTGATAGTCGATTACATTGTTACTCTTGTATCCGATTTGAATTAATAATATTTCAAGTGTCGAAAGTAGTTTTCAATTCAAAATCGCGAAGTGTCGTCCTTCTCTTCCTTTCGTCTTTTGAAAAGAAAATTGTTAGTACTGTCACTTTGAAAGAAAAGATAGTTCAGATTTGTACTCAACATTATTTTTGTCATTCACACATTAAGAAAGTGGAAAAAAAATACATGCATGTGCATTTCCATTTAGACTACTTGTTGATATTGATTTAGGACAGTGCATCTTAGTGTGTGCTCTCTGCTCTATGCTGAAAGATTTCTATTTCTCTTTCCTTAGTAGCTAGGATTTTCATTGCAAAAAGAAGAGTAAACGACTATTTATCATCTTAGATTGCATGTTTAGGAATTGTATATCTACATCATACGGTGAACCTTAAAGGAAAACTTCTTAAGAAAGATCAACTGTAAAATAAATTCAATGAACATAAAAATGCTTTGGAACCTAACGCACAACATTTAGAAGTCTAGGCTAAAGACGTATTTCGGCGTCATAAAGCTTGGTAACTGTCGCTTTCATCGTAGGTTGGGTGATTCCTCCTCTTTGAGATGACAAGTGCCAGTACAGACTTGTGCTCCCACGTACCGTCGAGCATATATTGGGAGATCACAATAGTCTATATCCTTTATCCTTAGGAGGCCATGTTTGCTGCCCTATCAATCACAATGCACTGAACACAACATTTGGGAAGATTGACTGTCGTACTGTAAAAAGTATTCTGCAGTTTTGCGATTGGTTTGGTAATCCCTCTGTCTAGATTTCTAGAGTAGTCACTTTTGTTCTTTTTCAGACTCCTTAATAGAAAAGGTCCATCTGAGCACTTGTCACTTCAGGCTCATTAAAAATCGAAGGTGACTAGAGTCATCTTTAGCTTTTTCTCGAGTTTTAAAAATTGAAAAAGCAAGTTGTGTCAAAGCATCATAAAATTTACTTTAATCAGAATAACGTCATTGTTCCCTCATTGGTCTTAGGCTGAGAAAATGGAGTCCACCAATCAAGGGTTTCCCCTTGGGGGAAATCCTAGTCCTTTCTCCTCTTGGGGAGATGTTGGTGCACCTCATATAGCCACATTGTCCCTTCCAGGACTGATATTTGGCCTGCCAGTATGGCTCTTCTCGACCTCTATTGTCCAAAGCACCGTGATTCCTGAACAATAAAATTAACAACCGGATGATACTGAAGTTACCCCCCAACCTTCTGCTTCGTTTATTTCTACCTCTCCTTCTTCCTCTTCGCTTGGTAAAGTTGGTAAAACTAAAAACCAAGTAACTGAGAAGAAAAAGAAAGAGAAGGAGAAGAAGAAGAAGAAGCCAATGGCGAAAGGGGGCAACCTTGCATCGTCTGGCGAAAATCCACACACTGCACCATCCAAACCTAAATCTCCATGTGTCATTTGCAAAGGAGACCACTATCATCGAGATTGTCCTTGCATCCCACAGATCTTAAGGGACTAGTCCCCTCATTTGCACAATCCAGTGTCGTCAACCTCTAACGATCATGTTGAGAGTACACCGTCAACTAGTGAAAATGAAGTCACTGGACAGAAAGGAAGATATAAACTTCCTTGTAGACTGTGTGAAGGTGATCATGCCATCCATCGTTGTCCCTTCCTAGACGAAGCTAAAAGAGTCTTGGATAATTGTCCTGCTTCACCACTACAACTTCCTCATGGATACAAGAAACTCTTGCCGAGTCCATTTCTAGTTGAAAATCCGATTGACACACCTTTGTGGTCAGTCGAAACATCTATCATTGAAGATAAACCCTCTGAGTCCACACCGAACCAAAGCCAATCGGTCGAGACGGCAGTCGACCCAGTCTTGTCTTCAGAAGGTCCACCTTTAGATGATACAGTCACCAAGGAGAATGAGAATGGCACCATTCAAATTCTCTTCATAAACACAGACTCCGATGAACATGGGGGAAATCTACCCATTCCTTTACCATAGGAAGGAAGTTCGTAGTAGTACCGCTAGATCCTGTCGAAGGAGCGTAATACATAGAACCGGTGCGCGACGATGATAGTGATGACGATCTCAATTGTATGAACAAGATAACTATGTGAGAGAAAGATTGGGTGTATCCAACAACAAATGGTATAATTTCGTGGGAGGGCGACCACTCTTGCAATTCAAAATAGAATGAAGAAGTAAAACGATGGCATAACTGGTTACACAAGGTAACCATGGTAAATTGCAACATGATGATAAGGTTATTACGCTGTGTAGCGACAGAGGCAAGGGATCTACCCATAAATGATGGATTGACATTGGTGGATGAATTCTTAAACAACTTTGAAAGCAAAGTGCCAGAACAACAGTGGTTCGATACCTTGAAATGGGCACTGCGTGCTATGCCCGCAAGGTGGCGGGGTACGCACCAGCGTATTTTTGGGGATTGGCGCAAATGCAGAAGGGGGATGCTTATACGATTTGGAAAACCTTAGCTATGGATGCGAGCTGGTTATGAGGAGAGAAATATCTAGTGTGCCCACCTTTCCAGATGGGTACAAACATATGGCAAGCAACCTGCACAAATGCACACCACTCCCATGATAGAAAACAAGAACAAAATGCAGAAGCATGAAAGACAAAGCGTGCTAAATATTATCCATGGGGAAGCATTTGACAAGGTGTCTGAAGTGCTGAATAGGGTCCACCGTGTGAAATGCACTGACTAGGACCTACGCATACCAGTAGTTTGATGGGCCTATAGGACCATGTGCAAAACTCTGACCGCGAGAGCAATTCCAAAGTTGCGGGATGAAGCAGGCACTGGAATATATGAGGAGCATGCAAAGCCGAATCCGAACGTAACAACACCTATAGATTCGACAGAGCACAAATCTCGGAATGAAGAAATCACGCAGCCGCAAGAAACAGAACATATAAAACTTCAGGAAGAATTTCGACAGGGAAACCTTAGACTTCACGAACTTGAAAAAGATTGGGTACGGCTAAGGGAGAAAAGCGCTTTAATGGAAACAGAGGTCAAGAGGCTGGAAAATGAAATAAAGGAAGCATTTCTCGTCGGTAAACCAAGGATGGCAAGGAAAGGTGCGTACGATCATACTGACGAATTTGAGGACTATTGCCGAGAATTGGTTAGTTTGCTACTGTGGATGGGACCGCAGATCGCCAAACGCAGTAACTAGGATAGCACATTGCAAATATTAGAGTGCGAGATTTCAATCACCACAAGGGAAGATGAGGATTTTTCGCGAACCATGCTGGAGGATGGGATGGAACCCCACACAGGTGGTATGACCATCTGAATAGCCGCAGGAAGGACAGACTTAGCACTCTAGGCAGTTGAAAGGGAGCGTGGGAATATAAATTATTCTGCTTGGGAGTTGTGCGCTTTAGGAGATGCGTGCAAAATCATAACGTCACAGGGTTCGCGACCACACATGGAGGGTTGCGCTGCTGCATGGGTTGGCTGGGAAGTGACCATTGGTGTCACTATTCATAATGGGATGTCTGATTTGAGGCCAAATGGAGCAGGTGGTGGGCATTTAAGAAGTGATTTATGGGCAAGATTTGGGGAAATCTGCCGCCAAGAAATCATTGATGGCCTGGAATTGGGGGGAACAGTCGAATTTAAATCTGGAAGGGGCTATAAAACTCAAAGAGCTAGCCAGCGAACAACACTTTGTCATTTGAGAATTGAGCATTTGAGAATTGAGCATTTGAGTAGAGCACAGAGTGTTGAGAGCCAAGCAATAAGTAAGCCCCTAAGTTCGCAAGAAACAAAATACGGTATAGAGATGATGACGACCACTAAGGATGGGTTGGGAGTTGAAGAGGGAACTGTTGGTAAGGTCGCGCAGACCTTCATGGTACAATATGTTCCTAACGGTGTTGGGGTGGTCCCAGAAATCCCTAAATCACTGTGGACGCCGCGGCCGAAGAAGGATAAATAGGCAATGGGTCTAGTACACATGTCCCCAAGGAATCTGCGACACAACAAATTATCAATGGAAGAAAAGGGGAAGGTAGTCACATTTGAAACAGATGAGGAAGAAGAAGACTTGTAGGCCCTGATCGTCACCGCGGAAGAAGAAGAAGGCGTGGAGGAGGATATCCACTCATTGTGCTCTGTAGCAAAACTACCCGCATATGTCCCACCACTGAAAGGGAAGACCAAAGTACCAAAGGATCTGGATGCAATGAAGAGTTCACTCCAGACACCGCTCCTCCCCGACAGTATCGTATTTGAGGGCACGCACCTAGGTCGAGTGCCCACCATGAAATTTGAAGACTGGGACCTCGCTGACTGCAAAACATTCCCACACCTGGAGATGTCGAACCTGATGAAGCAGAATATTGAGGGGGCAGTGATCACATTAGAGCCATGAAAATGGCTGCGACGTGTGGAAAGGGCCGAGTTGTTGCACTTGTTATGGATACCACATTTCCACCGTACGCCCATCACCATTTTTGTCTTCAGGCAGTTGTTCTACCTGGTGCATGATGGGTATCTATGGCTGGAGGAGCCTACTTCCATCACGACAGACCTCATCCACCGTATTTCTAGGCTTCCCTTTAAGGGAAAGGACCCCGCAGCTATAGTGGGAAAAAGTAGTGCTTTGGCTCTTGTAGAAGCCATGAAAGCAAAATATAAGCTGGAGAAAAAGTAGAGGGGCTACACCATCTCCAGTGTTAAGGACAAGGGGGCACACGTAGCAACTCAACTCCTGGCCGGTAAAGTGATGAGAAAATGTTGTGCCGATGAGGTACCAGCGCTAGTGGTCGCGTTGGCCGAGCAGTGCGCGAAGGGGGTCCAGTTCAACTAGGCCGAATTCCTTTGTGAAGAATTTTTGTTAAACTATCGCAAAGCCCAGGAGCAAGGTGACACCTTCCACTATGCATGGTTGCTCTTATCCATATTACTGGTAGCAGGAGAAATCCAAAGGATAGTCATTTTCCCACCATTGACCGAGACTTCCCAGAGGCCGCGAAGTATGCTTCTCTCTAGGCCACCAAGGATGTGAAATGGATTTGTGATACAAAAATTTTCTGGGCGCTCATGGAGGTGAGCATCTGAATGTGGATCAACAGGAGGTCGCACCTATCACCTATGGTGCACAATAGCCTACATAGTTTTGCAGACTTCAAGGTGGATATGCACAACATTTATATCAGGGCGCAAAAGGACCAGATGAAGCAATGGACAAAGCTACCATTTTTAGCCACTAACAATGCAATCTTCATTGTATTGGAGACATGGCCTCCTAAGTGGTGCACCCCAAATTTGGCGAAACTAGAGAAAGTGAAAACACATAAAAAGAAGCATGATGCGAAGCTACACGTCGCCCAACTCGCAGAGAGAAGGCGGAACAAAAAAGTAGCAGCTGAGGTAAGGGTAGTACGCGAAGTGGCATAGGAAGCCACGGAGCAGAGGAAGGCCACAGAAGCAGTAGTAGCAGCATAGACAGTAGAGGCAGCAACGGTACAGGTAAAGGAGGGCCAAGCAATGTCCTTGGGGTAGGAAACAGAGGACACTGAAATAGCAGAAGGGAGCATGGACCCAGGAGCCGTGTCCACACAACTAAAATGATCACACATCACAGAGAGATTGGGCCCAAGGAAGAAGGTCAAGACCTTGAAACTGGCCATTGACCCGATCACCTTAACTGAAGGTGATCTCCATGGCATCGGTGAGACGGTTCACGATGTCAAAAGTGAAGCACTTTAAGAGTTTATGACGGAGAACCAGACTATGTTGGGGACCCTCAGGACGTAGTTGCAGGAATTATAGGTGTGGCCCCCTCAAGAAGGTACCCTGTCTACCCATGTCGTAGCAAGCACTTCAGCAGTAGAGCAGATGCTATGCGCACGGATGGATAACACAATAGTATTGCCAGAGGGAGCATTAGTCTCGTCAAATACGATGGATCGGATGTCACTTAGCATGATGAAAAAACTTGGCATTAACTTGGCTACCCTTCCCCGGGAAATGCTATATCAGTTACAGGATGGGATAACGACAGAGTTGTGGGCTAGGGAGAGCTGCGCGATCTAGGTTCTCAGTGAGAAAAAAATTAACATAGAACAGCTCAGCTTGCAGCGTGATGAGTTGGTGTCACAGAACCAACATTTGGTGCACAAAGTAGATGATGCTTGTCAACGCGTCTCAGTGCTAGCCATCGCAGCAATCTACCGGTAGAAGTACGGATCCATAGTTTGGCCAATGGAGTCCATGATGTGAGAGAAGAGACAACAAGGGTGCAACTAGAGTTGAATCTCCAGATTTTCAAGCTGCGGTTGAAAGCACATCCTTCCACTCCCCCATAAATCAAAGAACAGCACGCCAGTGCTATTACAGTAGGGTTGGAAGAGATTGGAGGTGCAGTGCGTGACTGTACCAACATGTTGGAACAAGTGCTTGAGGTCCTCACGACATTGTAGGAGGACCCCAATATCCAGCGGCTAGAGACAGAGGCACACGAACTCCAGTAGTAGTATGACATCATCAGAGGGACTGCACAGATAGTATTCCTCACTCAGTGGCTTGCGAGGATACAACAAGCCAAGGCGTTAAATAAGCAGGTGGATGTGGCACACCATAAGGAAGCAGTTCTCAAAGCGTGCGTCCAACCATGGATTGACAAAGCCCTCACAATCATGGCAGATATTGAAGGAAAGGTCGCGCATATTCAGAGGATGCATACACAGATGCAGGGCAGCATGCCAGAAACAGAGGTCTCCGAAGAATGGATGCAGCAGGTTCAACAAGAAGCAGCTCACTGCACTACAGACATCAAGACCGTTCGAGACTAGATGGAGGGACTTTGCACCAAGATTGTCGTGCCAACAGAGTGACTTGAGGGCGAGTCACGATGTTTTTATTGGGGGCTTGTTGGGCATGGAATCCGCCCACAGCATGTTTTGGGGCTCAAAGCCCAAGTTTTGAGTTGTTATTGTTATAAAGCTCCGCAAATTGCGAGCGCAGAGCACGAATTGTATGTTAGAGTCATAGGGTTGTCCGCCCTAAGTTTTGAATGTAGTGTCAGCCTACCCATGGTTTGCTGACCATGGGATTGTATAAATAGAGTGAGGCTCTAAGTTGTAAAGTAACGAATGGATCGATGGAATCTGATGGATAAAAGAAGATAGCGAGGCATAGAGAAAGAGTCTAAGAGTCTTGGGTCGTAGTAGTAGGAAGAGGCTCTGCCACTGAGTGCACAGAGGCCTAGTAGAGTTCACAGCTGAGTGCATGGACCCCTGCAGCTGAGTGTGTAGGGTAGGGTTGAGTCTATAACAGAAGGAAGAAAATAATAAAGAGAAGTTTTATCTAAATCCTGTGTATCTGTCTCAAGTATTACATGTTTGATGTTACTTGCAATTATATTGTTCATTTACTGCGCGCACTTATATGAATTGTGAATATTGTTAAGTATAACTAAAAGTGCATAAATAAGTTCAGTTAATCACCTAATATCGGGCTACGAGAAAAGACTGGGGTAATAACGTTGTTCAGTCCCTGAGTAGGGCTGCGCGAAGGCAGCATCTCAGGCTGCGAGGTATGGGTAAGCACACGTAGCAACGTGCACACAAGGTCGAACCGCGAACCAATTGAAACCATCAAACATCTCTAGGGTGCAGAAACCTGGTTCTAGCACCCTCCCATACTACTTTGGGTGAGACCTCAGTCTGCGCTCCATGGAATGTTGCCGAAAGGGCCAGTAGAACCAAGATTTGTTTGGCTAAATCACGTCTGAACATAAGTCATGCCCCAACAAGCCAACAAACCCCCTCAGTTTCCCGATTACCCACCACAATGTCATCCTCAACCATAATTCCTTTCCGATAATGAATAGGACTTGTAGGAATTCATTCTTAACATTAATTTCTACATAGACAAATTGGAATGAGCCCAACCTTGCTTATTGAAGGTTTACTAGGCTACAGGTTCGTTTTTGGAACCATGCTTCTAAAATCTTGGTTCTTGGAGTGAAGTTTTATTTTTAAATAATTTTGGACCACAGCCTCTACAATTTATCAGGCCTTATTTCTTTCTCATCTCCTTTCCACGACCTCTTGTTTTACTGTAATTAAAAGTCACTCTTAATTTCCTGTGATGGTTACATTCAACACCAAGACGAACTAGCTTCGACTTCGACTCCAAGTTCTCTTTCGTAATTTATCAAGAGTAATTGTTTTTAATAAATTTCTGTTGTCTATGAGTTCTTCGTCAATACTATTTTGATGAGTATCATTTAATAATTTATTACTACTCTCAATTCATGAACATAATCTGTCTGATTTTCATCTGTTGCTTTTATATTACTATAATCGATAGCACTTGTCTTGACTAGTAGATAGTGTTTTGTTGTTTTCGAGTGGGAACTCTTATATTTTTGTTCCAAGAAGAATCGTTCTCCTTGCAAACAATGATTAATTATTACTGTTATATATATGCTAATGGTATGCCACCAGAAACTTGTTTATTTAATTTTATATCTATAGCTTAAACCTTTAATCCCTTTGCCAGATTCCTACCCAGGAGCTTGTTGCCCCCTTCTCTTTTCAGATTCTTCCATCTAGATCTGGATTTTTCTAGGCTCACTAGCCAGTGCATAGTTCACCTTGGCTTGGGACTAACCGGTGTCCCTACTTAATAACTTTAATAATTTACATATTGACCATAAAATAAAATGATACTAGTACATGGTGTTCATTATCGGAATTTCCAATTCATTCAAAAATAATAGACCTTAAGGAAATGTTTTTTTCCTTTTTTTAGAAATTTAATCACAGTAAAAATGCACTTATCTTGTATCCAACATGGTAAGGTTGTCACATGATTATTGAAGGGGAAAGCCTGCTAATCCCGACCAACAAGAATGGCAATGAACCATTTACTTGTCTTTATATATGTATAACTTACTACATCCATTCGTCGGGAATTTTATGATTTCAAATAACATTTTTACAACTACATAAATATAGGTTCATTATATTCTATTGTAATCACATATTTTGTACTAATTAACTTAGTAATAATATTAGATATCCACTACCCCCATAGGCTCACATAAACATATTCTTTTACATATTCATACACAAATAAAAACTATACAATTCCTTTTAGACAGTCAAAGTTTGTTGTTCGAAATAGATGATAGAAGTAAGACATACTTCTGCATCCACAAAATTTACTTTCTTATATTACTAATAAGGATTAAAATACTTATTTGTTAAGTTTCAGTTAAGCTTTCTAGGGAATACACTAGGAATGAAGCTCACTCCACCCAACCAATGAGAATGGTCCTCTCTAGCAATTCTCCCCTTGTGCCAATTTTCATTTCTATAACATTTGTTAACAAAAACCTAACCAGGTTTGCTACAAGGCATTCCACTGGCTCCAACCATCTCCAAAATTCCCTACTACTAGCGTCCTACCTTCCCTTGACAACATCCTGTACAAGGAACTAATTTCTTTCTTTCTCTCTCCCACAATTGCCTCCAACTTTCTCTCATGCTCTCCTTGGCTTATTTTTTCCCAAACTGAGATAATTAATCTCTAGGGGTGGGAGTAACTATCCCAACTGTGTAGTAAATGAAAATTTTCACTTAGTAACTTTTCCTGTAGATTCCTTGGCTGGACATAACCAACTTTTAAATCAAATCAAAATAAAATTTAAACATTACATTTTTAATCAAGATTTCACACAACCCAAATTTTACTAAATTACTGCAAAAAAATGAATTAATTATTTACTTTTCACTGAAGGATGTTACATCTCCCCCACTTGAGTGAAACACCATCCTCAGTGCTGCCTCTAGCCCTTCAATCCAGGCCAAAATCTACTTTCCTCCATAAATTTTATCTGTTCACGTTTTTATCTGTTCACGTTGCTTTTGTTGGCGAAAGTGCCTTATCTGCACTTTATGTTGGTGATAGTTTTCTTTCATACCATTCTCTTTTTTTTGTTCTCTCTGATTACAGGTATAGAGGTTCGGTCACAAGTCTTCTTGCTGATCTGTTCCTACATTCAAAATTACCAAGATTATTATTAGTCTTAAATCATTACGTAAGAAATACGCATATTCATATACTTATCTCAATCTTGTTATAGACACTCCCAATCATTATTGGTGTACTTGTCAAGGTTCAGTTCGTGAGTAGATTGTGAAACCTCATAAAAGTTAACAGCCTACATTTCAAGATTAGCAACATTATATAGTAATAAACCATTTTAAAAAAAAATCCATTCATTGTCCTTATTTGTGATAAATTGTACTGAACGCATTGTCATGATGGGTAGCATTTTAAGCCTTTTAGCTTAATTCTACTCATCACATATGCATTATCCATATGTAAGTATAACTTAATATAAGTTTTGTTTCATGTCATTCTAAGGGATATATATTGTTGTCTACCTTATCTAATTAATGCAGTGATGCTTGACTTGGTTGTTTTGCTATTTCCTTTTTAAGGTGAACCAAGATCCATTTTGCAGTGTTGCTTAAAATTTTGGTCTTTTGTTATCTTGTACCACAGGGTGTTGACGCAACTTTATTTATGTGCGTGGTCACAAGGCTTATACACACACACAAATATATATATATATATATAGTATTAAAATCCTCTGTGTATCATATACCATTCACTTCATTTGTCAACAAGTTATTATTTTATTTTTTCTTATACTTGTTATTATTAATCTTTTCTAATAAAATCTACATCAACTCATCTTAACTCAATTACTATTGTGCTATGCTTATTAGGCACTGGCTCTACATTGATTCTTGTGTTAAGAGAGTTAGCCTAGCGAGGTATTCATTGTATCAACTGAAGTATAAACAAGCTAACCTTCACAATTTGACTCCAAGTAAACACCTCCTTTTTACAATTGTATCTATAAACTAGCTCTTTGTTGCCCAACTACTACCTCATGCTAGTCCAAGTCCACTGAAACTTGAAAGAGATGATCACACAACTTTACCATTGTAAATATCAAAATTAGAGTAACCCAGTCTACTTCCCTTCCAAAATCCCTAGGGTATGATTCACCTATGGCAGTCAAGCCTACACTATTGAACTTTGTGGAAACAATCTCCTTTGAGGAGAAAACCTTAAAGTTCCTGCACGCTATATGGCAATTTCTTCAAAACATTACTAGCAAATTGTAATTTCAAGTTAATAGTTGGAAGTAGTTTCTGACTAAAGGGATATCCATAGCTTTTTTTTTTAATATATTAGAAATACCCAGATGTATTGGATCAGAAAGCACATCATTTGGTATTCGAGATTAGAATTATTTTAGTATGAGAGAGACACTAGCTTCATTGAACACTCCTTCCACCTCTAGATACCCAAAATATAAATCCCTATGCAGGCTACTCCATCCTAATTCTTTGTTCCTCACATTCCAATCAATCCCAGTAGAAGGAAATTAGTTTACTATTGTCCCCTGATTTCCCATGTTGCAATGGGAAGGGAAATTGACCCACAAGTGTTCTTTGTGTCAATGTTCCACCCTATTATTTAATGTAACCAATACAACATCGATGTCAAGGATTAGTGCTTCCATACTAGCAAAGAACGCTTGTCAATGATCGACGAGATATGGTTTGTTTCAAATTCCTTCCTAGTTGCAAATGTTAGCTCTCCATACAATTTCAAAACATGTTAATACATACAATCTATTCAATAAACTCCCTTTTTGCTACATTTCTAGAGGTACTCTGTCGTGGAATATCGCCCTGTATAAGATTAAATCTTAAAAAAAAAAGTCATAGCACTCCATGTAATCCAATTTATTTCAAGCATTGAGTCAAACACTTGGTGTGAATTTCTAAATTGTCACAGTTAGAATACATGATAAGCAACTTCACAATACCCTTTGTGGTATTCAGTTCCAAAAATTGAATTGTTAGGCCTATCATATATGTAAATGCCAAGTTAATTTTGCAAACCAGAGAGCCTAAATGAAACCGTATCTATCTTAAAATCATCAGGTTGCTACTTGTGAGCAAGTGCCATATAGTCCCTGATAACTTGTTGTACCATTCGAATGATCTTATAGATATTTGTAATGGGGACATCTGATAGAGAACCTCTTCTGAATTGCAGATGAGGGTTTGAATGCTGATCCTCTTGGAAACAAGGTTAGTCGTCCAATACACCATTTCACTTTTAACCCTATATCCTTGAAAATCATAGAGGATACTGCAAAGTTTTTATGTTACCTATTGTAGGTACCATAGTCATCAGTTCTCTGGGGAATGAACCAAGAAACCATATGAGACTATACCCTTACCGGCATGCTTAGGTGTTGGAGCTCTGTTACGCGTCTTTGCATAGAATATAGTTATAATTATAGTTGTATAATTTTTCATGAATTTCCAGCGCAGAAAAGAGCAGTGATCTAGTGAATCCTTGTGGATTTTATATCAGTTGATTTGAGCCTTAGCTAGATAAAAATTCTCTCTTTATTTTGTTTTACCTCATAGTTAAATTTCGACCTTGAAGTATACCTTGGCCATAAAAGAATTTCCTGATGTATACCGAATTGTTTCAGGTTTATTGAAAAGATAATATTTAATTCATGATTCTTCTATCCACATGTAACTTGTGGAGTAGTGCATGAGTTTTTACTTCTTGTTTTTCCCAAGTCATTTTCTTTCCAACGAGGGTTTTATTTTCCTTCTGTTACACTTACATATTTCAATATCTATGATTAATTCTGAACAATGCATGTATATCATATAACTCTATTTCTAATTTAAGAGAAGTTTGGCAGGGTTACTTGGGGAGACTAGACTCAGTTGTTGGTTCTTTCTCGTGACCAGGATCTAAACCCCCTCAATTTCCCGATTACCCACCACAATGTCATCGTCAACCTGTAGGAATTCAGTATTAACATTAATTTCTACACAGACAACTTGGAATAAGCCCAACCTTGCATATTGAAGGTTGACTAGGTTACAGATTTGTTTTTGGAACCATGCTTCTGAAATCTTGGTACATGGGGTGAGGTTTCATCTTTAAATAATTTTGGACCACGATCTCTACAATTTATTAGGCCTTATTTCTTTGTAATTAAAAGTCACTCTTAATTTCACGTGATGGTTACATTCAACACCAAGACGGACTAGCTTCGACTCCAAGTTCTCTTTCAGAATTTATTAGACGTAATTTTTTTTAATAAATTTCTGGTGTCTGGTAGTTCTCCGTCAATACTATTTTGACGAGTATCATTTAAGAATTTATTACTACTCTCAATTCATACATAAGCCATCTAATTCTTAGTCGTTTCTTTTCTATTACTTAATCGATAGCACTCATCCTAATCAGTAGATAGTGTTTTGTTGTTTTCCAGTAGGAACTCTTGGATTTTTGTTCCACGAAGAATCATTCTCCTTGCAAACCATAATTAATCATTACTATTATATGTATGCAGAATGGTATGCCTCCAGAAACGTGTTTATTTTCTTTTATATTTATATATTAAACCTTTAATCCCTATGTCAGATTCCTACCCAGAAGCTTTCCGCCCCCTTCTCTTTTCAGATTCTTCCATCTGGATCTAGATTTTTCCAGGTTAACTAGCCAGTGCCTGGTTCAGCTTGTCTTGGGACAAACCGGTGTCCCTACTTAATAACTCTAATAATTTACATATTTACCGTAAAATAAAACGATACTAGTACCTGGTGTTCATGATGTCGATGTCATGGTACTATAATAAATCAAATGATGGTGTCCATTACAACCGAAAATGTAGCCGTACAATTTAAAAAGAAGTTTATAGATGCAAAAAGTGTTGATGATGTTGATGTCATCTTGGCTTGAAATGCTTGATTTTGTAGCGTCTTTAACTTGATTGTTTTGATTACAAGATGTAAAATTTTATCTTATCAAGTTGATGATGTGATGCTTTGTGCTTATGAACTTAATCTTGATTATAGGAGCTTGAATAAGCGTTTTTTACTTAAGTTTGCTTATGTGCATGTGTTTGTTTTGTTTAAGCATAATAAAGAGAGTGTTTTACAAATTCGACTCAAATCATGCAAGCACATTTCCGACACAGAGTGTACCTATGATCCCCTTATTCAATTTCGGGCAGGTCTAGGACACAAGCACCACAAAAATTATCAAAAATTATGATTTTATTAATTATTGGAGTACATCATTCTTCAATGTCACAACTTTGTAGTGTAAACTTCTCAATGAGAATGTCATACTTGCATCTAGTCTCCAAATAACTTCATTGTCATCTCCTCTGACTTGTCTCTAGAAGGCTTAAACCATACACAACTTGGCTAATCTTTTTTTTGATCTGATAAGGTCCATAGAACTTTGGTGCCAATTTGTTTTTTCCTTTCTATTTTAAGGATAATTGTTTGTATGGTTGGAGCTTGATAAACACCCATTCTCCAACTTCAAACTCTCTTTCGGTTCTGTTATGGTCTACTTGTTGCTTCATACGATTCCTTGCATTATTCAAGTTTTCTTTTAATATTTGGACGATTTTTTGGGTTTCTTCTAGTTGATCTTTAACAGGAGGCAGATTTTTCTGGACAACAGCTAGATCCTTCCATTTCGGGGGTTCATACCTATATAAAGTTTGAAATGGCATCATTTTTGCTGACGTATGATAAGTGGAATTATACCACCACTCAGCAAGATGTAACCATTGAGCCCACTTATTTTGTTTTTCTGTAGCGTAGCAACGTAAGTAGGCCTCCAAACATTTATTGACAATCTCTGTTTGGCCATCTGTTTGAGGGTGATAAGTGGAACTCATATTTAGGTAGGTTCCTATATTCCAACCTAGATAATCAATGAGTGACATATTTTACCACTGTTTTCTTCCTATTCATTGTGTACTTGAAATAGCAGCTGAGGCTTTTTCCGCCATGGAAACTAATCCAAAAGTTGCTGAAAGAATCCAAAAAGTAAGGCTTACTAAGGAAAAGTTAGAGAAATCTTTGTTTTATAAGGAACTTCTGATACCAATGAAGTGAAAACTTCTTGATACGCAAAAAAAAAAAAAAAAAACATAAAACAAACAAACTTCTGATACACAATATATATATATATATATATATATATATATGATTACTTGACTGAAGACGATTGTTTAAAATGGGGTTTCTTGGCTTATATACTGCCATGGGCACCTTTTGGGGAAAGGGCATGATCTTATGATCATACCCTTTCGTCTAATTAACCTAAAATTAAATAATAACTAATTTTTTACATAACACCAACGAGCCAATGAACCAAGGTTTTCTCGATTTTTTCTACAATTTCAGCACATGCAGGGAACAAAACAAAACTAAAAGCATGATCAAAACATATCAAAACACCATGATACAACTCCAATTCATTCACACTTGTGGCATCATCATTGAAACAGGAAATTCACACGACTGGCCCTAGAAATATTTCACAGCTACTCGCTTCGACTAGACATTGATCACCTTGGCAGCTTCACATGGTCCAAAACCTTCCAGTGCTTTAAAAAACTATGGACAAACGTCAATTTGCCTAGAAACCACTGCAACATCGCTCTGCCACATGAGTATCAATGTTCTTGCAACTTGCTCTAAGCATATCATTGATCCACACAACAAGATCCACGCATGTAAAGATTGAGCTAGACAGAACATGTGCGCCACCAATACATGATTCTACTACGCAAAAGTCTTTTATGTAGGATCCTCTCTAGTCCGCAACTTTGATCCGTTTAACAGTGCGTTTAGATATCTCTAGTTGACAAATATGCAGTACTATTGCACCTCGTTCAAAGCGGGTTGCTTCGTACGCACACGCATTCTAGCGTTGCAAAATCACACAACACCTCATGACTACGACTAGGTTCTTTTGTAGCATGATTCATTCACCAATTTCTATTTTAAACTTCAAAGAAAAGCTACACTCGAATGTTGCTCTTCTTTAAATCTTTAAATGTCACCTCAAAGA
>APFE030313216.1:0-13194 GCA_000404065.3 Pinus taeda | reverse complement strand
GTCAAAGTGCAATACATTTGGCTAAGAATCTAGCCTATCATAGTAAATCAAAGCATATACCAATCAAGTACCATTTGTTAAGACAGGTTATCACTGAAAGGGGAGTCTCTCTTGAAAAGGTGCATACAAAGGAGAATTGTGCAGACATGTTCACGAAACCATTTTTGTTAGAGAAGCTACGTTGGTGTTTGACTTCTCTTGGCTTGCAGAAAAGATAAAAATAATAAAGAAACAGGGTATCAGGCTAATTGTTGTCAAGGTGGAGATTGCTGACATTTTCGGTTTTAATAAATTGGGAAAAAGTCTCATGTAGGTGACAATAATAGGATTTTTTGCTTATTAGGTCTATTTTGTTGGAAAGGAGTTAATGCATCCTATATTTTTTGTGAGAGAATTTATGAGTCAGTTTTATTCTCTTAGCTATAAAAATATATGCACGTACAGGATATTAGGTATTGTAGAGAGTGTGTGAGGAAATTAATTATTGTAATCTCCTGTTTAATAATAATATTACCGATGCCTCCGTTTGGTGGACGTAGCCCAGATTGATTGGGTGAACCACGTTAAATTACTGTGTCATTTGTGTATGATTTTATATGTTGTATTTGTCTTTTATTTTCCACTGCACACTATTTGCTCTAACACTATCTATAATCCTTTTTATGAATTACCATTTAATAATAGCCAAGCTTTAGATACAAAAGTTCGTGCCTTCCTTACTGTACCTACCAAGCATCTACTGTCTATCGCTAATGCTTTAGGCATGTACTCGAATATTATTTTCGCAGTAGTCTATAACGCGACTTTTTGAAAGCCTTTCCGGCGGATTTTTCCGGGCAAAATCCGGCAGCAATTCATTGGAATCCCATGTTTGATAGCTAGTTTCTGCACAATCAATGGCTCCCAGGGGTTTTCCAGGGCACTGAATCCAAATATGCAGTTAAAAAACCATTTTAACTGCTAAAAATCAAGATTTAACCTCATTTCTTCCGCCGGATTCCGTCACCGGAATCTCCAAAAAGTCGCATTATAGACAACTCCATTATTTTCTCGCAGTAACCGGTAGTAAATGTTAGCTTTTGAAGTCACTTCAAAATATAATCTGGGTTATTTGGACGATTTGCGATACCCACTGCAGTTAGTGTGAAATATAGTGTCATATGATACATATTATTAATTGCAATAATGTCTCACCCGCATTACTTATTATTATTGCAATCAATATATCATTGACTTTAAATTAGTTTCAAGTTTGAGTTAAAATTAAAGCACAAGAACAAAATAAAAACTAATTTTTTAGGTTTTTCTCTTTTTTATAATATTTATGCTCAAGGATGTGCCCTAACGTTTCCACCTCCTTTCACCAAACTAGATATTTTTTGTCCTTAAGAAATAGGTATTTAACTAATGTGTTGATTAAAGTTTTTACATTAAAATATGAATTTTGAATTTTTTTGATATTATGAATAAGATAAGAATAAGTTTTATTATAGTTTTTCTACATGCAATATTGATAAATCATAATATTGTAATAAAGTTTATTTATAACTTAAGAATTTCCATAATAAATTTTCAATTCTTATTATTGAAATGATTGATTAAGCTTCATAATTTGATCATTTTATTTTTTAATTACATATTATTAAAAATTAATAAAAATCATAATTACAAATTAATTAAATATATAATTAAAATAACTAAAGCAATTTAATCAATTTCCTATATATTGAAATAATAGCATTTACATATTAAAAAAATTGTATATTTTTTAATGTCGTTTTATTTAGTTCCACAATTATTTTATTAATATGATTAACCATAGTGTTTAAAAAAAATGTGAGAACATGTTATTCTGATTTGCACAATAACCAAATGTTTAGGTAGGCTAACTAATATACTTCAAATGTAAATGAAAATTAATTATATTCAACGCTACATTAACTGCATGCTTGAGTTTGGAGAATACAATTTTTATATAGTGCAATTCCTTTGGAGCCAATATTTTTACTTTAATTTAACTATATTTAAACTAAGCGGTAGGAATTCTAGCTATGCAGCCTTGTTTAGTATTATTCGATATATACATTTAACCATGTATAATCCACTAAGAGGAAGTGTGTTTTCTCAAACAACGACTTGACAAAATGAGAAAGCAACTCTTTATCGATTGAACAGTGCCCAATTATCATAAATTATTTTTTGGTGGTTAAACTAGTAATGTTCCATACTTTCTAAGTGGTTTAATATAAATAATGGCTCTATCCTTCAGAAAAATGCAATTATGTTGCTTATATTGACTGGATCTTTTAAACCTGTTAAATTTTTTTCTTTATTGAACTTATTAAAAAATTTATAAGCATTTCAATGGTTGGTTCAGTCATTTTAATCATGATATTTTTCCATCATATATGTTCAAACATACTATATTGTTTCAATATGGATTTTTCCATGACCATCTTCATTCAAAATGTATCTAAAACGTTTCAATTCCTAAAGGAACATACAAAAAGTTGTTCAAAACAGATTAATGCAAAGAAATGAAGGATTCAATCCATTTTTTCAATAGTAGAGATTTTATATGGATTGACTGGCTCAAACCTCATTGGTTGCAATTTTTATGTATCAAATATTGTACAAAAAAAACATGTCTATTGCATTACCAAAGATATTAATTTCTACACAAGTGCAAAATTTTATATGTTCTTCTCTATTGACATTCACCTACCTTCCACTAACTATCTAGAGGCTACCGGCATTCTGGAAATGTTTTTTCACTGAATGTCTAGAATAGTTGTAATTATTCTAACACCTCCCTTTAATCATGACCTCTATGATAACTTTCTGTTGGTCTATGTCTTGTCTAGGCTTATGATATTATTTGGGTTTTCTACAACACGTAACTTACTTCTACAAATTCCAAGTTTAGCCTTTCCAAGAGGCTTGGTGAATATATCAACAATATTTTCATATATATTACAATATGTTAAGTAAATTTATTTTGATTGTAATTTTTCCCTTACAAAATGAAGTTGTGTTTCTATATTCTTTGACATTACATGATTACATGATCGCTTACCAATTTGATGGTGTTTAGGTTCTTGTTTAGGTACTCTACTTTAGGTTCTTGTTGTGTTTCTCCAACATCTTCAAGTATCCTTCTACGCCATATTTCTTTGTAGGTAACACTACTTAACACTCTCAAATTTAGTTGATGACAAGGAAACAAATGGTTGTGTCTTACAACTCCATGATATAGCTCATAATCCTATATTGAACAAATATATAGTGGTAGGTTTACTATCACATGGATTCTATCCTAGTCAAAATCAAATGACTTGTCAGCGCAGCATTACAATCATTAGTATATTCAAAACCAAAATTAATGGTTTCTTTCAAATATCGAAGAACCCATTTTTCATCTAGCCAATGGATCTCATGGGGCTTAGCCATGAAATCACTAAGTATTTTGACTGATTAAGCAATGTCTGGCCTAGGAATAATGAGATAATTAAAGCTTCCCACTAATTGTCTATACAATGTTCCATTCACGTCTTTTGTTCCATCATTATTTCTAAATTTGATATTTTATTCCAATGTAGTACTGATTTACATTCACTCATATGAAATCTCATCAGTAGCTCCTTTTTATATTTGATTTGTGTGATTAAATTCCTTACATTGTCCCTCCATACTTCAATAACTAGACAATAGTGCATCTACCAAAGATCCTTCATCTCAAAAACTTGAGGCAAATGTATTTTTATATCTTTAATTGATTGAGTAAATCTCCCTATTATTATTAGATCATCAACATATAAAGAGATTAATTATATATTTATATTTCTATCTAACTTGATATAAAAATTAAGATCACTTCTACTTTTTCTAAATCCCCGATGAAAGAAGAATTTATCTATTTTCTCATGCCAGGATCTCGGTGTCTGGTTTTTCCATACAAGGATTTATTTTACTTACATACAATATGTTCTTGTCCATTCTTTACAAATCCCTATAGTTGAAAAAGAAAAATCTCTTATTTTAGTTCTCCATTTAGAAAATTTGATTTTACATATAACTAATGTAGCATCTAGTCATATTTAGTGGCTAATGCTATCATTATTCTGATCGTGTTCATTTTTGCAATTGGGGTAAAGGTGTCTTCATAATCTATAGCTTCCTTTTGTGAATAACATTTTACAACCAATCTTACCTTATATTTGTATATGCTATCATCTACATTGAATTTTGACTTGTACAACCATTTTGATCCTATAGGGACTTCGTTTTTAGGTAATTTTGTTTATTCCCAGGTTTCATTTTTCATTATAGAGTCATATTCTTCTTTCATAGAATCCATCCATTCTTTATGATATATAGTTTGTTCAAAACTCAAAAGGTTCAACAATAATCATCACTTGAGACACTAAAGCATAGTATTTATACTTGATGAATGTTTGAATTTATCATGTTGATCTTCTTAGTGGTTCATTTCACTATGTAGTTCCTTATTCATTTCTTCTTCTCTGTGGAGTTCCTTCATCACTTATTTGTGAGCTTTGACTTATTGAAATGTCTTATGATATATCCATGTTTCCTTTACCTTTAGATGTTTCCACAACTTCCTCTTCTTCTTCTTTAAAGTTGTCATAAGAAGGATGTCATACACTAAGTTCATGCTATTTTGCTTTTCCATCTTCATGCTCATGAAATGTAACATGTCTTCTTGCAAAAACCTTATGAGTAAATTTATCATACATTTTGTATTTTTTTCCTACACAATAACTAATGAAAATGCATTTGATAGCTTTAGAATAAAATTTTAGGAATATGAGGAAATGTCTTACATCCAAATATTCTCAAATGGCTAACTTTAGGTTTAAACCCATCAAATACTTCAAATGGTGTTTTGTTCTCAATTTGTTTTGTAGGACTTCTATTCTCGCGATATACAATTGTATTGCTGGCTTTAGCCCAAAAAATATTAGATTTTTTTTACCTTTTAACATGCTATAAGAACATTCAATTAATGTTCTATTCTTCCTCTTAGCTACTCCATTTTTCGAAGCTGTTGTTGATGGTGTTGGACCCACCAACATTCAGGGGATCTCCCAGGTATGAAGTCCCAGCTAGACCTCACATTCTTTGGTGTAGGAGTCCCATATGGTATGATGGGCCAGTTTCCATTATCTTAAAGATATGCCTTAGCTCTTTCTTGTTAGCACATGAGATTTGTATACTTAGTCTTCAAACATCAAAGTTCATGTGCCTAGTGAGTGCTTAGTCTAACATGTGTCTGAGTTCTTTCACTGCAGAGGGAGATAGTGAGAGTGAGTCTCAAGTCGAGAGGGAATAGTCCCAATTCAGGTAGAGACACATAACACAATAGGATCTACACAAATTCTGATAGAGTGGTCCACACGGATGAGGTAGTCACAAACACAAAGTGACCAAATAGCACGTACAACACCCAGTGGAGTAAACCACATGAGTGCGATAGTCGTTATAACAAGTTTACAAGAATGAGTCTATCTAGTGTCTGAGGAGTAATCCACATAGGTGGGACAATGATAACAACTAATATAGCACCTTTCCAACAGTGTATGCACTAAAACAACTAAAATAGTTCAACTATCTTAGTACAAGTTAAAGCAACATGCATTACAGGTGTCCAAAGAATAGTCTTATAAACAATAAAATACATGTGTGAAAACATGTTGGCTTGTTAACATGCTTCCGAATTAAGTGAAAGTTTCAAGACAAATTCGTAGTCCCTACATCACTAACCCCAATAGTGGGGTGTTGGAGCCACTGCTCACTCCTCAAAGAAAACTCTACAAACTCTCAAGACTATGTGGGAGGAGCCAAGGTGAAAAGTCATTTGCATGTAAAAATGAGGGGTATATATAGCCAAGGTTGAACTTGACCCTTGTGACTCTTAAACTTCCCTCGTGACTCTTGGACTTACATGACTCTCCAACTGACATGACTCTTCAACTTCATATGTGGGTCTCTTGGAATTCCATATTACATTACATTGATTACAGTAGTACGGTCCATAGTAGTGATTTTTTCGAGATGACTCATGACATGAATCGATGTGAAAATATTGGTATGTACAAGTTGATGGCGATGTCCATGTTAAGCTAGTGTGTTGCTGAGTAATGAGTTGGTTCTTAGTGTATCAGAGCTTCACCTCCACATGAAAAGGTGTGTAGAGTCTTCGAAGGTCTTGGTGTTCGCTTGATGTTGCATGTGCATGTGTTCCCTTCATTGGTATTTGGCATGCTTCAAGTGTTGATCCATTCGCAAACAAGTCTCCTAACATGTGTTCCTTGTTCATCCTATTAATCATCGTGCCATGTCTTATCCATGTACCTATCTCTACAGTCACTCATGAAAAGATGAAATCAAATCCATAAACCCCCTAGTCTACCATGATGCATCATCTTTCGTTTCCGGGTGCAGGTGAATGGGAAAAAGGAAAAATCTCTGAAACTGCATTGAGCACATTTCAAGCCAGGATGTGAGGCTCTGGGGCACTATCAAGAAAAAATGCACAGAGGTTATTGAGAGGCTAGGTTGAGTAGTCCAAGACAACAATGCCATTTGCAGGATATGGCTCAGTTAGGACATATAATTGTACATTTTTTCTGCTGAAGTCATTGCAGGTAGTAGGAGGCACTGGCAGTGAAAATTGTACAGATTTATAGAGGAGGTTGAGATCGGGATGAGGGAGCCTGATGGTTAGAACTGCACAAATCTCGGAGGTAGTCAAGAAGGACATAATTGTGGAGTTTATAGGCTAAGTAGGGTGGAGAGAGCAAGTGGCCTGTCCATGAAAACTACACAATTTTCAGGAGGAGTGGAGAACAGGCCCGCAGGGGGACCTCATCAAAAAATTGCATAATTTTCTGGGACAGCGCAGTGACAGGAAGTATGTGTCTATCCCTCATGTCTGAGAAATTTCTTCAGGCAGCGTAGGCAGGCAGGCTAAACAAATTCTACGTAGTTTTGTAAATGAGTGTAGCCCTAGGTCATTGCTCAAGTCAAATTCTCTGGTTGACCAGAGGGAGGCTTGGTAGATAGGCTTGCGGGAAGCGCAGAATGAGATGGATTCTTGGGAAAATTCTACACTATTTTGGGTGATAGTCAGCCACGTTGATTCCAGAATTGCACAGTGGAGACTGCCTGGAGGGAAGCCTCAAGCTTTACGCAGTTCTGGGAAACATTGCTTGGTTATTGAGGGTTGAGACTGCACAATGTAGCTCAATGTAGGTCTAGCTAATGGAGGGTGGTCCAGTCAACAGATCTTCAAAAAAATGGTTGTGTGTGTGAGCGAGTGAACTCTTGTACTAATGATATTGCGAACACACACTCAAAATGACTCGACGACAAGACACCTCAAACTACAAGACAACATATGTTATGTGTGACTGAATAAAAGGAGAGAGCAACAAGTGAAACACTTGAGATAGATCATTGAATGACCGTGATGACACTTGTGCGACATTGCTTACAACTTCATGTGTGAGTGTGACAGATGTTTAGATAGTGAAAAAAACTTGTACACAAAACGACTAACCTTCAACATATGTAAAACAAGTCTGCAAGCATGACATTGCAACAAACATGCTAAAATATGATCGGTGATCGGTCAAGCAAAGAGGGTGTAAAGACTCAACAAGAGCTCATGTGATGAGCCCAAGTGTTTGCAACAATTAAGGAAAAACCAAGGAAGGCTCTGAAATTGTATGTAGGCCAAAATTTTGGAGGGTGTTGCAGCCGCTACAATAATTGGTGACACACTGGTTGAGTAACAGATTCTCTGTTTTGGTTCATTGACAACATAGGGCCTTGTTCTATCAAGGAGTATTGAATCATTGTGCGGGTTACTTCAGTTTCCCCACTTACCCCATGGACATACATGTTTCACCTTTTTCCAACTCGGTCAAACAGAACAACAAGTTTAAACTTGATCACAATGTTTCAAAATCGGGAAGGTTAGTCTAGCTCGTGAGTTTAAAATTTCTAGAGTATATGTTTTCATATGTAGTGTTGCCCTGCTTACAGTCGGCCTGGGTAATACCCTAGTGGATTCATGCAAGAAAACATACAATAGCTCTCTGTGCAGGGAGCCTTTATCTTCTTCACCTATTGTTTAAAATAGGATTGTGCATAGGAAATTATTTATTTTTGGGGTGGAAGAGGGATCCTCACTTATTGCGAGTGGAATTTGTTGTTCCTTTAGAGAAGCATGTAAGACCTCTGATTTAGTTTTGCTCATTTAGATTTTCCCCTTTCTCATTTCTACTAGTTGGATGAGCTTGAAAACGTAGAGTCGAAGACAGAGTATAGACATGGGGTTTTCTAGTGTGGACATAGGTTTGTGGTTGGACCAGAGCTTCCCTTACAGATGGGTTGTATTTTCCATCAAGACTTCATCAGCCAAAGGTTATAACCAAGCACAGAGAAGATGAACACAAGACTGGACAAGTGTTGCAGTGTCACAAGACTCTTTGCATCTTAGCTACATACTCATTCAAAAGCTAGAACTCAGTAAAGGGAAACACTTATTGGAAAAACAAAAAATAGCATGATATTAGCCAAACAAAACAAAGCGAGGAAAAAATAGAAAAGAAAAGCAAAAAAAAAGGTAGTAAAAAGACTATGTACACAACACAGGTCGTGGTCCTGGGTTATTGAAAATTGTGCTTTAAGTATTTCCCGTTCACATGAAGGTTTTCAATCCTCCCATCAAGGGATTGCAGATGATGCATGTGTGGGCCAAGCTTTCCTTCAACAATCTATGGACCAATCCACAGGGACTAGAAGTTTGTATGTTTGTGTTTTTCTTCATGGGGTTTTCCCATTTCAAGACTAAGTCACCCACATTGAAGTTGGCGTTCCTTGCAGACTTATTGTCAAACCATCGCTTGATACGGTTTTGGTGGAGAGTGAATTTTTCTTTTTTTTTTTCATCCATTCTTCCTACAGCTTGTGAAGTGTATGCATCCTACGCCGAACTAACAAACATGGCTTGCCTTGAGATTCTTGGGAGAATTGGAGAGAAGGAAAGTATATCTTTGCAGGAGGATGGCTTCTTTCCCATAAAAAAGGAAGTATGACGAAGTGTTCAGAGGGGGTTTGGGTGTTACACGGTCAACCCATAAGGCATTCATCAAAGTAGAGTGCTAGTTTTTTTGTTGAGAGTAAATGGTCTTCTTCACGATGCAGATAAGGTTCTTATTTGTAGATTTGGTGAGACCATTTCCCTGCGGGTAGTATTTAGCTAAGTGTTTAATCACGGTACGATATTGCAATGCAAAATCATTAATATTTATAGATGAAAAGTAAGTTTCATTGTAAAAAACAAGTGATACCGGAACACCAAGTCATGAGATGATGTTTTGTTGAAGGAAGTTGATGACTTCTTGGTCGTTCACTTGCTTAAGTGGAACTACTTCTATCCACAACGTGAAGTAATCTATAGTTGTCAAGATTTAGTGGTGCTTCTTTGACGAGTGTGGGATGGTTTACCCAATGATGTCTAAGCCCCAGTGTTGAAATGGCTCAGTCACTGCGACAGGGTGCAACGAGGCTGCTGAACTTTGTGTTCTTTCAGCACATCACTGAAAGATTGGGCACTTGCAGGCATAAGCATGTGAATAATTTGGGCCATTAGAAACTGGCTCTCATGAATTCCTGCATAGTTGTGTTTCCCATGATGTGGCCCTAGGTTGGTCCGTCATGCAATTCATGCAAGACCTTATCTGAATCATGTGCATCCATGCACCTGAGAAGAATTTCATTGTTGTGCTTTCTGTAAAAAACTCCGTGCACCAAAATATAAGGTAATAATTTGAGGCGAAGTGCCCTCTTCTGTTGCATGGAGAAGTGAGAGGGCATGGTTCCATGCTCAAGGTATTCATGCACATATTCATACCAAGAGTCCCCATATGAAGTGGGTGGTGCTTGATCTACATCGTACATCTCAATTTATTGATCCCAACCAGCGAGCTCATGTTCTTCCTCCTATGCATGGACTGATTCGGTTGCGAGTCTGTAGAGACCACGACCCTTAACAATGTGAACCGGTTTGATGTCAAGATTATACTCTTACAAGCCTGTTATCTAGTTCACACGTCTTTCACCCAACTCTTGCTAGACAAGCAGTGATCTCACTACTGGGTGTGGCAGAAACACTATGAAATGCATCTTTAGTAGGTATGGTCTGAATTATTTCATCGCCTTGTATATTGCATATGCTTGTTTATCAATGGAACGGTAGTTGAGTTCGGGTCCCTGCATGCTTGCACTCATAAAGGAGATGGGACGTTCATTTTTCACCTCATCCTTTTGAGTGAATACTGAAACAAATGAAGTGTAGAAGGAAAAGGTGTATAATAAGAAATCCTTATTAAATTTTGGGCTGTAAAGTGCAGGCACATCTACTATAGCCTACTTGATATGGGTGAATGCATTATTTTCATTCTTACTCTAGTTGTAGGTTGCTTCCTTCTTAACCATGTCATGCATAGGTTTAATTGTCTGCGCATAATCTAAGATGAACTTCCGGAGGAAGTTGATCTTTCCTAGGAAGGACTTCATGGATTTCTTATTGGTTGGGTGAGGAATCTATGTTATCATCCAAACTCTGTTAGAATGAACCCTAATCCCACTCCTAGTGATAATGTGCCCAAGGAGGTTCCCATCAGACACTCGAAATACGCTCTTCTTGGGATTCAAGGATATCACGTATTTTCAGAATCGCTCGAATATCTTCTTCATATGGCATATGTGGTTTGACTGTTTTCTGGAAAATATTGTCATGTTGTCAAGGTAAACTAATATGCTTTGTCTGATAAGTCCACGGAAGGCGATGTTTATGGTGCATTGAATGGTTGCACCTATGTTCACAAGCCCAAATGGAATTCCTCTCTTAGAGAACGTACCCCACTTGGTACAGAATGTATTTTCAATCTATCAGGTTCTGTTAATAGAACCTGGTTTTTTCCTGAAAAACCATCGAGAAAAGAAAACATTTATGCTCCAGATATTGTCTATAAAATATGTTCCATCAACAACATAGGGTAGTTGTCTTTGTACGAGGCACGGTTTAGATTTCAAAAATCAACGCATAAGAAGATCTCCCCAGACTTCTTATGTATAGGGACTATGTTAGAAACCCACGTAGAATAATGAACTTTGTAAATGATCTGAGCATCTAGCAACTTAGTTAGTTCTTTCTATAAGAGGGGTTCAAGTGATGAGTGTACTTTTCTTAGCTTTTGCTGAAATGGATTGACCCCTTCTTTGATCGAAATCACATGTTGGATTATTCACATGTCATATGTTATAAAGAGAGCTTCTGCGTAAATCACATAAGAAAGATTTCTGCCAACGCGTTTCGAACCAACCAATGTGGTTCATCGTCAGGACAAGTTGAAAATACAGATCTAGCTCAGCGTTATAAATAGTCCAGGCAGAGACTCCAACAGCTAAAAAACTCTAACGGCTACTTAATCACTCAAGAACCCCAGTCAAACTTCCTCTAATTAAATTAATACTAAAATATTATTATATTCAGAGCTAGGTTAATCTGGTATAAATAATCCATTTATTTAATTTCAGATATATATGTTAAAATTAATTCATCTAACCTAAATATATATGTATAGGGCCCTATTAGTTAAGATTGTTATCCTAATTGTGATTAATTTATTAAAATAGTAATGCATTATATGGTTATATGTGTCAAATAATAATATATATAATCAATACTATAAAAATAATTAGATAATTAATTTATATTAATATATAAATGTCCTAAATAGAAACTACGAGGGGTTATATGTATTGATATTAATAGTTAAATTATGGTAATCATAGATTAATTTGGTATTATATATAAATTAATTTTAACTGAAAATAATAATATTATTAATTAATTTGGTATTATATATAATTTAATTTTTATTGAAAATAATAATATTATTATTATTAATTAATTAATATATTTAAATTAGTAATAAAAGCCCTAAATAGAAACTACGAGGGGTTATATGTATTGATATTAAAAGTTAAATTAGGGTAATCACAGATTAATTTGGTATTATATATAAGTTAATTATTACTGAAAATAATAATATTATTAATTAATTAATATATTTAAATTAGTCAATAAAAGCCCTAAATATCCATACTATGTTATGGTTATATTAATTAATCTAATATTAAATGAGATTAAAAATGAAATGAGGAGGGAGATATTTCATATTAATAAAGGAGCTATAAATTAAATGTTATGTTATTTGCTTTAAATAATATAAGAAATAATTAATGAATAATTTATGCTCAATTTTAATAAAAATGAGATACTGCTACAAAAGGAGGACAAAGCAGCCATCAAAGAGCGAAAGTCAGACTCACAAGAACAAAAACACACCCACCCTAAGAAGGAACCTGGAAGAACCGAGGGGGGGGAAGAAAACTTAAGAAGACAACGCGGGGATCCAATTTCTACTAACCTTCCACCCATCATCTCTGTTGAGATTGATGGGTCTACGCTCAATTTCGATAGCTTCCCTTAACTTGCGATGATGAAACCGGTCCACCCTGGCGATGACTTTGGCATCTTCAATGCAGACATGATGCTTAGTTTTGTCCACATGCTCTGCTAGAGCTGAGGACTTTATTCTACCATGCCTCAGGTCCGCTGCATGCTCACCAATTCAATGCTCAGAAGGCTTTCCTTACTGCCTCCAAAAATGCTTTTAGCAAAAAAGAGCCTAGGGAGCGCCATCCAGGTGTCCATATGCCTTCTATCCAAGGGACCACAGATCGGATTGCTCGGATCCTTAGGAGGTTTGATATCCCCTCAACCTTCAGGCCTCTCAGAACCATTCGTAACTCCCTGAGGTCAGTAAAGGATCCTGTCGCCCCCAAAGATATGAAAGGAGTCTATTTGATTCCTTGCTCTTGTGGGACCCCTTATATAGGTGAAACAGGGCGCTCCATCCAGCAGAGAATTGGTGAGCATGCAGCGGACCTGAGGCATGGTAGAATAAAGTCCTCAGCTCTAGCAGAGCATGTGGACAAAACTAAGCATCTTGTCTGCATAGAAGAGGCCAAAGTCATTGCCAGGGTTGACCGATTTCATCATCGCAAGTTAAGGGAAGCTATCGAAATTGAGCG
>APFE030313215.1:0-12800 GCA_000404065.3 Pinus taeda | reverse complement strand
ATCTTAAATTTCCAATTGACATAATTTTCTCCATCAAGTTTTGTAGACTCATTTAAATATGAATCTGCAAGGGGATTAGCCATTTCTCCACCAATGACCAAATTCAAAAAAAAAATTGCAAGCTTCTTAAGGTTGGAAAACCAACAAATAGAGAAACACCTTAAGGGAAAAAAGACAGAGGCATAAGCTGGCTGTATGGTTGAACAACAACAGCAAATAAAAGATGCAATGTTTAATTGTCTTCTGTCACCATATATGAATGCACTCGCAGGTCATGCACTGCGCACGGTGCTTCCTTCTAGGAATCAACTAACACCATACAATATAATAACATTCAACTTAAATTTGAATTTAAAAACTGATTCCGAAAACCTGTGGAGTAAACAGAACTTAAAATCTGATTCCAAAAACGCAGGCAGATTACCAGGCAGTCACTCTCGGCTGGTGGCACGGCTGGCGGCTCTGCAGCGGACAGCTCGAGAAACTTGTTCCAAATGTCCGCTGAAAACTTCAAACTGAACGAAAGAAACCCCAGAAAACTCCGATCTTGATCAAACGCCCCGCAGAAAATGACAGAGAGGTTTTACAAACTCGAACTAGCGCAGCAATTTTTCGAATCTCAGGTCTCCGCAGATAATTCTTCAGAAATGGATGCGAAGGAGCTCCAAAGCAGGGCAACGTAATCGATTGAAACGAACCTTAGAAGAAGGAAACAATGAAACTCGTATGGATATCAGGGTTTTAGGGCCACGGTTATCCTCTCTTCTCCAGTCGGTGGCCACGGACGGCTGCTCTCCGCGTGCAGGACTCACGCCTTCATGGCAACAGCGTCATTCTCTTCAAACAACGACTTCAGAAAACAGTGGCACATTCTAATGGCAGAGTGGCTCTGATACCAAATTAGAATAAAAAACTACAATAAAACACAGGCAGAAACACCAGCAAAGTGAGACAAAGCTCACACAACTTGATTAATCATTTGCTCAATTACATCATGCTTATATAGGAAACTCAATTCTGTTCAACCACTCATAACTAATTATTCTGTTCAACCACTCATAACTAATTAACCACTCATAACTAATTCTATTTATGCATTATTCTCACAATGTATACATGAGCAGTAAGCAAAGATGTCCAGAACAGCGTGCATCATAGATGGCTATAGGTCAAATCTCAGGAACAAGCATCATAACCTACCTTACAATTTAAGTTCTCCTTGAAACTCACCAGTAACAAGTAAATTATCCTTCACAGGAATAGTGTTAGTCTGGAGTTCTGTAAACCTTGCATCAAATTTCCTGGACGGGCCTGTTTTAGTGAGGGACAAATCGGTCATGAGGCAGCCACAACTATGATATTGAAACAACGATAACAATATCGATCCACCAGGGATTACCATAAACAACATTGACGGTAACTACAAAGGGATATAAATGTTCACAAATATCATTTTATGACACTTTATGTAAGCACTATGCACTGTGGCCAGCAACATTAAGAATTTCTGCTGCTTTATGAGATAATGAGGACTGATGTATAAGCAAAATTTTTGATAAAAAATAAGCATCATGATTTGATGTTGCCTACACCAAGTTCCTCAGCTGGAATTAAAAATCAAGGATCATCCACAATAATTATTATTATAAAAGATCAGGAAATTTCTGAATTATAAATGACAAATTGCATACCCAATGCTGAGAATACATTAAAACAACATAACTCAGGCATTGAAG
Organism: Pinus taeda; assembly: GCA_000404065.3. Taxonomy (NCBI): domain Eukaryota; kingdom Viridiplantae; phylum Streptophyta; class Pinopsida; order Pinales; family Pinaceae; genus Pinus; species Pinus taeda. The sequence continues at coordinate 11,064 of APFE030313215.1, read as the reverse complement.
TTTTCTTGGGTAAATACTAGATACTAAAAATAAATGGCTACTATACCCTAACAATGGCTACTATACCCTAACACAATATCATATGATACAACAAAACAAGCTAGTGAAGTCCACAGAAACTTTGAAATGATGCAACAGACAGGGGACGTGCTTTAACCTGTCCACAAGGGACTAAATAAGACCTGCAGAAACTCATTTTACTTTACCTTCCAGCACTCCACCTCAATGCTAGTCTTTAAGAAGAACGAAATTTCTGAAAATGTTGCGTTCTGTCTCTTTCTGTAACTTTCCAATAATGAAATAAAAATGAATTGAAGACTACGAGCACATGAAAGATAATACCTTGTGATAGACACTGTCCTTAATAATAGTCCACTCTTAACGTGTGATGAACCTATTACAGTTCAGGTCATTCAATTGTAAGACGTCTATGACTATTAACACTTGCATTCATAGAAATTATCAATAACCTCACGTTCCCAGTTACATTTTTTGGGTTGAGAGTGAAAATTAATTATGTGCGATTGTAGACATATTGTAACGAAATTCATAGAACTTTCCAACTCTCTGAGCTCTTTTACAAAGCACTTACACATAAAATATACGGTAGAAATATAAGAAATAAAATATCTTTCAAAAGAACAATTATTAATTGTCAAAATATATGTACACCATGAGATTATGAAGATTTTTAGGTTAAAAATGTGTCTTTTAAGGAAAATAATAAAATAATGGTTAAATTATCAAATTAAGATAATAAATAATAGTTAAATTAGTAAATTAAGAGTTGTGAATTTATGAAAAAAGTTAACCGTTTCTTAATTGTATTTTTTAAATATTTTATTATAAGTTTATTTAAATGTAGCGTGAATGTATTTTTGGCATATCTTTAAATAGGTTTACTTAAATGTACAGTGCAGCTAAATTAAATTCCACATCCAATTAATGTCCAGTGTAGTAAACCGTTATGCTAAATTAAATTTCACATCCAACTAGTACCCATTGTTCCTACTTCTGACTAGATCCATATTGAAAAAAAAAAGAAATACATGGAAAAAAACAAGTTGAACATTTCATATACTTACATTTCTTTTAATTTAGCTCTACTCATAAATATATAGAATTGGGACTCATTGAATGTAAAATGTGACAGTGAATGTAAAATGTGACAGTGGGTGTCTACACTTGACATTTGAGTAAATTTTAAACGTAACCAAAGTCTTTTTTTTTTTTCTTTTCCCTCCAAATTATTACCCAAAAATTACATAATAAACTTGAATCCGAATAATTTTTTTAAAATTAATTCTATTAATCTAATTTTTGTTTTAAAACCTTGCCAACCGACATTTCTCTATATTTCTCCGTGGTAATGTTTATTCCTTAAATATGTGTTCCTCTTCCAGCGTTTTCTGCACATCTCATAGGTCTGGCTATTTGCCCATCAGAAAAATACATTTTGAAGTGTATTCTATGGAAATAATATCAAAGTAGAAGCATAAGAAAGAATAAACTCAGAATTGGAACGATAATATCATATGAAGTGTATTCTATGGAAATAATATCAAAGTAGAAGAATAAGAAAGAATAAACTCAGAATTGGAACGATAATATCATATAACTGATTCTCACTTTATGCCCATAGTAAACTTACAAAATCTAGAATTATAACCTTTCTAGATATTTTTGATGAAGTCCCCACATGTTGACGGAGAAGACACAAGAGTGACAAAACAAACTGCAAATTAAGCATTGAAGAATAGCACGAGGAGATTAAGGGATCAAAAGTTTACTTACTATCTACATACGCAGACTCTGAATCTTCATTGTGACGTGTCATTTCATTATCATCTGCCACATAATCATACTCGTCTGGCTGATTCTAGGCCATTTATCTTTAGCCTACTCCAATCCATGCAAGATAATCTTCAGTGTTCACTCAAAGGGACAAAGTGACACAACCTACTTGTGATTTATCTGCAGCAATGTATAACTAATTTTAACACATTCGCCATCTTGAACAGAATTCGAATTCAATCAAGATTATTGCTTGTATTTGAGAATTTCTAACTTTCCATTGACTCTTGTAAATTATGCACTTGGGAATCCTACCTAAGTTCATGATTCTTTATACCAGTTACACCCTTAACCAGAGTAACATTAGCACATAACATTCATCGAAAATTAAACGCCCATCCATACTCTACCTTCACTAACAATATGCTACTATGGGTGTATTGAATATCTGGGCCTCAAAAACAGACTACAGAATATTGCAGTGGGATTTAATATGTTCTGATTGAAGATGGCAGTTTTATGGTAATTAAATTGGATAAGTTGAAATATATGTTGAAATTGGTTAAGTTGAAATAAATTCCCAGGAAGAACAAAAAGAATTATTATTGTATTGTATATAACTCAGAAAATAATGCAGAAGTACCACACAGACTTGAAAAAAAATTCAACAAAGGAAGTACCGTTAAAAGTGATGCAACAATTGGACAAACATTGAAGAAAATCAACAAAGAAAATGTCTATAGAAAGGGACAAAAGTATAATGGCATTGCAATAAGTAGTTTTCTTAAAAGAAGTATTGAAAGAATAAATTTTCCAATGGAGGGAAAGCATAATAATGAGGTGATATTTTGTTAAGCAAAAGCAGTTGTTACATGAACACAAGCAAAGTGCGTGCAGCTAGAGAAAAACAAATAAGAATTATAAAGAGTTCACAGAGAAGTCAGTGCATTTACGGAGAAACATTTTGAGGAGAATATATGAAACGGGAATTATAAGGAGACTAGAATATATGACATCAAAATAAATATGACTCGATGAAATGGAAGAACAGGCCCCATGAAAAAAGTACATGGCTTTCAATGGTTAAGTTCTGAAGTATTGGAATTAGTAGTGTAATCCATAAATAAAACCATAGATCATGTATCATTAATACTTTCAATGGTTAAGTTCTGAAGTATTGGAATTAGTAGTGTAATCCATAAATAGAACCATAGCTCATGTATCAGTAATACTTCTAGTTATGGCTAAAGGCATATCTCGTTGAGAAATGCTTCTGTTGTGCATCATTTAGCAGAGCTTCTTTCTAGTAATGTAAAGACTTCATTATCACTGGTCACTATTTCTTCTTAAGCCCTGCCCTCATTCAAGTACCTTATCTCTTCCATCTTCTATGCATGTTAAATGCTTTCACTAATCTTTGATATTCAACTTTTTCCATCTGACCTTAACAAAATGTTTTACATTTTCGCTTTCTAAGGTGTACAGTCCTTGGAATACTGGGCTTTATTTGGGGAGCAATATCATACCATTTCCATTTATATTGGAGATATCTATTGAGAAAAAATGACAAAATATATTGAGCATATAAAGTGATAAAGAGTTTTTATATTGGCATGTATTAAAAATGGGGTTCAATGTTATTGAAAAATGAATACCTATAATATCTATTGAAAATAGGGAATTTTTAAATTGAAAAGGTGTATTGGGTTTGTATTGGTGCCCGATTAAATAATGTAAATTTTAGAGGCGTTTTCCAATATATAGTAAAATTAAAAATATTGTTTAATATGCCATAAATGTACTTGATATGTCATAAGTTCATTGGTTGAAACCTTTCGTTTAATGCATTCTGCAAATCCAATGAGTACAAAAGTCATAACTCCGTCAAAAAAAGTTTTCTACGGTCAATATATTTTCTATCGCCAATATATTTGCCAAGAATTTAGCTTGCCTCGAGCAATTTTAGGCCATAATATGGCATAACTGAAACGACCCTCCAACTCATCATTCATCTTTATCTTATAGGCTGGTGAGTAAAAACTAAATTCCATAATCGAACTGCAAGACGCTTTTAGATTCGATGGACCAAGATCGTTGAACATAGACAAGATTGCCAATTTGTGTTTGGTCGCCTTTGACTGTTGGCACATATAAACTCGAGTAATATATCTTTCCGAAACATTGCAAAATTCACTAAATGATACTGAATCATCCTTGTCTGAATTGAGAAAATGAAGCATTGTTGTAACGTTTCTGTTAGTTTTGGAAGGCTTGCACTCTATAGAAAAGCCTTCAGCTTACTCTTACCAGTTGTTCCACGGTTGCATAACCTGATAGAATTGAAAGCTGAAAGCATCTTGGGTTACTTTTCCTTAATCAGGGAGGAGAATCGCAATTATACTATTTTACAAATTTTATGGTTTGCAAAACATAAAATCCGGGAAGCTTTCTCCTTCTGATCGCCTCTTCAATATCAGACAATGTTGCACGGCCATCCCCATTTCTATCCAATGCCCGGAAAATTCTTCTTCCGAATTACTAACCTCATTAGCTCCAATTACTATAGATTATTACAAGAACAATTAAAGCAAATCCAAATCTATAATTGTACTGTGAAGAAAGAAAGATGAAACCTAAGTAAGAATTACTACCCTCAATAGCTCCAATTGCTATAGATTATTATAAGAACAATTAAAGCAAATCCAAATCTATAATTGCACTATGAAGAAAAGAAATATGAAACCTAAGTAATTGGAAATCAGAGGTAACCTATCACACAATATCTTCCTCCAAATTAGGATAAAAAAAATTATAAAATATAATATTTTATCACACGCTAATTGAGAAGAAATCCTGGAAGGCTAAAAATTATATCTATCTAATTTTCATACTGTAAACCAGCTAAAAAGAATTCTATGACAATATCGTGTACAGAAGATAGTTTTTCTCTATGTAGGAGTCCTTGTTGCATTTGGCAACCTCGAGAAATCCTAGCCATGAGCCCTGTTAGGGAGACAACTGAGACTAGGATTTTAGGCAGCTTGATGGTTACGGATATTCTTTTAGATTGAATACTCACAAACTCCGACAGAAAAATATTAGATCCTCCTTGAAACCATGCAAAGACTTGAGTTTTTCTTTTTTCACAGTTTTCTTTCGAAAGAAGTATTGATAACCAAATATCATTGTTTGTCTGCCCTTTATCACTGTTTTCTTAAAGACTTGAGGTTTTTTGTTTCACAGTTTTCTTTCAAAAGAAGTATTGATAACCAAATATCATTGGTTGTCTCCCCTTTATAACTGTTTTCCTCTATTACCCTAGAACCATCACAAACAACGGTCTTTCGAATAAACTTGGGTAAAAAGAGAGAATATGGCTTGTGGTGGCAATACCGAGGAAAGGAAACGTGTCAACAAACTGCTTAACTAGATCTTCTAAATTAAAAAATCAGGGTTTTAGGTGTGAGGGTTTAATGCACTTTTAATTGTTTTGGCATGCCTCTTTGCATTGGGCTTGGTTTCACAAATCTAGTTAATTCACATCTCCTGAGGGAAAACTAAGAGTTGGCCTCCATTCTTGCATCCGTTGTTGGCCTGGTTAGGCTCTGTGTATGCGCTGTGCCTTCACTTGTTTCTTGTGGTGGTTTGTTTGCTGGTCCACGGAGATTTCAGCTTGACTTTCTATCTGCAAGTTTTCACTTATCCTTTGCTGTTTGGCCTATGCTTCGTTTTTGTTTTGCTCATGGTGGTTTCCGATGTTAGTTCTGGTGTTGACCTGGCTCTGTGTGTCCACAAGTTCTTCCCTTGCTACTTCTATGGGCGGCTCAGCAAACGCTATTTCAGGTGAATTTTTGTTCTGGTTTCATTTCTGCATTTCATTTTTTTGTGATTCTAACCCTCTGGCCCCTTGGTGAGCAGGTAAACTTACCAATGGCTTTTTCACTGGGAGAAACCCTCTGGCTAAGGACTCGGTTCTCGTCCCCTGACTCGGAGACAGGCTTTCTCCAGGTAAACCCTTGTTCTTCCCTTCTTTTATCTGCTCTCTGTCACCTTATTTTACTTGCCTTTCCAGTTTTTGACTACCCATCTCGTTTTCATGTTGATGTGTAGGTTGTACCTGGAGAATGCTGCTCCACGGCCTCGTTCTTGGGAGTTTTTTCGGCTTGGGGAAATAGGGTAGGATCCCTCCGTGATTGTCTTATTCTTTTTGCTTGCGTTATCCTTAGTCAGGCATAAATCCTTGGGGTTTCGTTTTCTCAGTTATGTTTTATATGGTTTTATGGGTTTCAAACCCTCGCTGTCAAACTGGTCTTGGCCTGCAAAACATTGTTTTCGGCACTTGTCGATTTCGAAACCCTCTACTATTTTGGTTTCATAAATGTATATTGAACTGTTAAATTTTAAAATGTAACAAATGCATAGGTGTGCTTGAACACTGAATGTAAATGTACCTGGGTCTTTGAGAAAGAATGTGATATCTTTATTGGCTTTGTCTTTGTCTGGTTTCTGGTCTAAATGCCTTCAGTCACGAGATTTCTGTCGATGTCATTCGGCCTCTTTAATGAAATACTTCACTATTTTGCTTAAAACAATATTTGAAGCACTAATGCATAGGGAAAAGAAATTTTCTTTCTTTCTTTACGACAGAGATTTTAGATTCATTTGCTTTCACATATACTCAAGAAAACAATTTGTAATTTCAATTTCTGTATTCTTTCTTCTTTTTAGATGGCAACCCTCACAATGGGGATCTGGTTTTGCTTTTATGCCTTACTAGCATCCCCTTACAGTTGAGAAATTGTCCTTCAGTTACCTTACAGTTACCTAACAATTTCTTTAAACATACTCTTAGCTAATCCTACTTTACTTGCTTGCTTAATTTTTAAAGGACAATGGCTATATCAGCCTTAATTTAAATAAAACAAAAATAAAACAAAATTCGTAATTTTTTCTTCCTTTCCGGTAGAAAGTAAAAAAAACCATTTCTAACTATCACCTTTTCAGTCGGATGCTCTTGCATCAAGCTCCCGGGGTAAATTAAACTCATGGCTCCTGTCCATGAGTTCTTCAATAAAGTACCCGACACTTTGAATCTAGCCAGCATATAACTAAGAATTATCCTCAATAGGATGGTCCTTCCACTTGACCAAGTACCACAAATATTCTTTTCTTCGAGTCTGTCTGGCCACTTGGGTGTCTAGGATCTGTTCGATCTCTAAAGGCTTTGCTGGAGGCATCTGTTTAATCCATGAGTCGTTCTTATTTTGGGTGTCCCATGTTCATCTTTTCGAACTGTCTTCTTCATTAGCAGCAATGTATGCGTACAGGTCTTCCACATTAAAAATGGGCGAGATTCCTATACTTGGAGGTAACTGCAACTCATAAGCGTTCATAGAAAGCTTTCGAAGAATCTTGCAAGGCCCAATTTTCTTCAGTTTTAACTTGTTGTATTCGCCTTTAGGAAACCTCTCCTTGCATAGGTGTGCTAGTACCAAGTCCCCTACTTTGAATTGTACCTCCCGCCTTTTCAAATCTACTTTCTGTTTGCATTTTTGGCTGTTGTCTTGTAATTTTAATTTTACCTATTCATGAAGATCACTAATTGCCTTTGTGAAATCTTCACCATCAACATTCCTCCAGCTGACCCAAATCTCGCAACTCATGTACTCCACATGGGTGCATTTCGTATAGGATCTGGAAAGGACTACTTCTCATGCTTCTGTTGGGTGAATCATTATAAGAAAATTCCGCTTGTGCAAGTACATGATCCCACTGTCGAGAATTTTCACCAACCAGACTCCTTAGTAGATTTCCCAGACTTTGGTTCACCACTTTAGTTTTCCCATCGGTCTGCGAGTGATAAGTTGAGCAGAAGTTTAGTTTGGTGTCTAACTTTTTCCATAAGGTTCGCCAAGATGATCTGTAAACTTTACATCTTGATTCGAAATAATAGACTTTGGCAAGCCATGTAATCTGACTATCTCTGTGAAAAACAAGTGTGCTACATGTGTGGCATCACTAGTTTTCCTGCAAGGAATGAAATGTGCCATTTTGGTGAAACGATCCACCACCACCATGATGGAATCGAATCCTTGCTGTGTCTTCGGCAAATCTAAGACAAAGTCTAAACTGACTGAGTCCCATGCTCTGTTCGGGATAGGTAAGGGTGTATACGACCCTGTGTTCTAGCTATGTCCCTTTGCAAGCTGACACACTTTGCACCTAGTCACAAACCTCTGTACATATCTACGCATCTTCGTCCAATAGTAAAAGTGGCTGAACTGATCCAAAGTCTTGTCTATGCCAAAATGCCCGGCTAAACTTCCATTATGCTTTTCTTGGATTAAGTTCTCTCTCATAGAACATTCCGGGATACATAACTGCCCTCCTTTGAACAGCAACCCCTCCTGCATATTATAGTCCAACCATGAACTATTATCCCTCAACAGTGGATTTCGGCAAGCTTCATAGGCTTCATTAAAATCTGCATCTATTTCATACAAGTACTTAAGATGCTTGAATCCTAATACTTGTATCGTACTTTCCTGTAGGATCAAATTCCTCCTGCTTAATGAATCTGCCACTTTTTTGGCTTGACCGCTGATGTGTTTCAACACAAATGTAAAACTCTGCAACTACTCCACCTACTTCGCATGTTTCTAGTTTAGATTATGCTGTTGCATAATATACTGTAATGCAGAATTGTCTGAAAATAAGACAAATTCATTGGCCTGTAGATAATGTCTCCAGTGCTTTAGTGCTTGGACGAATGCATAAAATTCTTTTTGATAAGGCATGTACTTCTACCTACTTTCATTTAATTTCTCACTGAAGTAGGCTACTGGCTTGGCTTCTTAGCTGAGTATTGCACCAATGGTTGTCCCACTGGCATCACAGCGAACTTGAAAACGTTTGTTAAAGTATGGTAATCTTAAAATTGGTTTTTCAGTGATCTTCCTTTTCAGCAGCTAAAAAATCTTCTCAGCCGATTTTGTCCAATGAAAAGTCTGATTTTCCTTCTTAACGGTGTCCACCATGGGTGCACAAATTCCACTGGAATTTTTAATAAATTTGGGATAAAAACTCGCTAATCCATGAAAACTCCGTACCTCAAACAAACTCTTGGGAGACGGCCAGCTAACTATGGCTGCAACTTTCTCCGGATCCATTTTTAGTTCATCCTCGAAAATCACAAATCCCAAATAAATTAATTCTTTCTTGAAAAAAGAACATTTCTTCAAATTTATTAGCAATCTATTTTGCTGCAATTTTTCTAATACATACCTGACATGTCGAAAATGCTCTTCCTTCATTTTGCTGAGTATAAGTATATCTTCCATATATACAACCACAAATTTACCAATGAATTCTTTCAACATCTCATTTATCAAACGCATGAATGTGTTGGGGGCATTGCTCAGTCCAAATGGAATAACCAGCCATTCATATAAGCCTTCATTAGTCTTGAAAGTTGTCTTCCACTCGTCACCTTCTCGAATCCTGATTTAGTGGTAGCCGATTTTCAAGTCTATCTTTGAAAAGTGCGCTGCTCCACTCAAACAATCCATCATATCATCCATCCGAGGTAAAGGAAACTTGCACCTAATAGTGATCGTGTTAATTGCTCGGGAATCAGTGCACATCCGCCACTCACCTCCTTTCTTGGGAGCTAAAATAGCCGGAACCGCGCAAGGGCTTAGACTTTCCCGAGTCAGCCCTTTATCCAACAACTCCTACACCTACTTCATGATTTCCTCATTGTCCTTCGGACTCATCCGATAAGCGGTTTTGTTTGGCAAACTGGCTCTTGGAATGAAATCAATATGGTGACTAATGCTCCGCTTTGGTGGCAATTTGTCTAGTAGATCATCTAGACCACAATATCACTAAATTCCTGTAGCATGTCCAGTATCTCTACAGGCAAGTCAATAATCTCAATATGTATCAATATTGTTTTTGGCCTTCGCACAACTACATATTTTACCTCATTATCCTCAATCTGTTGCAGAAACTCTTTTCCACCTAACAATAATGATTTTGTTCCATTGGTTTTTTAGCATCCTTTTCCTTCATGGGCACTAGTGTATGCTTTATTCCATATTTAACAAACCTGTAACAATTTGTTTCCGCGTCATGGACGACCTTCCTATCATATTGCCATGGTCTGCCTAGCAGAATATGGCACACGTCCATCGGCATGATATCGCAAGTCATCTTGTCCTTGTACTTGCTAATATGAAACTTTACTTGACACTGCTCATCAACTAGCAGTTGGTGTCCTCTCTGCAACCAAGACACCCTATAAGGAGTTGGGTGCTTCAACTTATTCAAACCCAATTTCCCCACCATTTCAGTAGCTACCAGATTATCAGTACTTCCACTGTCTATGATTAATTTGTAGCATTTCCCATGCGACTTGCACATAGTCCGGAACAATGCTTTCCTCTGTGTCTGATCAGCTACTTCCTTAGCTGGTTTCAATAACACCTTGTTGAACACCAAGGCTTCCCCTATTTCAAGCATATTTTCCACCTCCTGTGGCGGTGCCTCTGCTTCATCGGGTTCAGCAACATATGCTCCCCTCTATCCAGTTTGTTCATTTTCAGGACATTCAAAGGACCTGTGTCCCCACGTGTTACACTTGTAACATTGATAGGCATTTCCTTTGCCTCTGCCATTACCTCTTCCTCGTTGGTATGACCTTCCTCCTCTAGTGTTACCTTCCCTTTTAGTTTGTCCCGAATTTTTCGAACCGCTGCCCTCTTCATTGCTATTGGCAGTCCTACCTCTGCCAAAGGACTGTCCCATACCTTTGCCAGAACCATGTCCTCTTCTAGCATTCTGTTTCCTAGCGATCGTTTCCTCCACCTTCAAAGCACTCTGATAGGCTTCCTCTATTGTCTTAAGGGAAAGAATACTAATTTCGTCTAGGATCTCCATCCATAGACCATTTTACACACCTTGTTGTTTTCTCAGGGGTATCTTCAACATAGCCAACTCTCATGTTTGCTTTATAAAATTCTTCAGTATATTCCTTTACAGTTGTCATTCTTTGTCTCAGGTTTTGTACTTGTCTATAAAGGGAAATTTGGTAATCTTTAGGCATAAATTTTCTCTTCATCTTAGCAATCATCCTGTCCCATTTTTTAATCAATGGTTTGTTCAATCTTCTCCTTTCTGCCTGCACACTGTCCAACCATAATGCTGCATGTCCTTTCAATTTGGTGACAACAAACCTGATCTTCTTTTCTTCGTTGATTTCTTCATATT
>APFE030313214.1:33288-58897 GCA_000404065.3 Pinus taeda | reverse complement strand
ACTTTCAGAAATTCACTTATAATGTTTCTGTTCCTTTTTCTTAAGTCATAAACTGCAAGTATAGAGTATGGTGTTTGTAATAACGTCCTTTCTTAATTCATATAAACATTCTTAGATCCTTCAGAAGTATAACTCTTAACATTGAGAGTGATTACTTGAATTGACAATAGATTTGCTTGTAGGAATAAATGAAATTATAAGCACGAAAAGGAATGTAACACTTGTTGTAAAGTAAATAAATAAAACAGAGTGTAGGAAACTACATGCACTGGTATAGGAAGAATCTTCTTGCATGACCCAAGTGGATGCAAAATAAGACAAAAATTGCAGGAAAATAATTGCAGGAAGGAAATTGCAAGAAAGTAATTGCGGGAATGAAATTGCAAGAATAAATAAACTTAATTAAACTTCCAAACTACGGATCCATTCATGCTTGACTATGAAATGAATTTAACTCAGAGATTATGAAATAAACATAAGAGAAATCCAAGCGACATAACTACAAATGAATAAATGTTCACACAAAATTTTTAAATGGTGAAAGCACAAGGGTAAACGAGCTGGGTTGGTTGGGCCCTAGCCAACTAGCTTGTTTCCCATTTAGGAAACGAAACGGTTCAACACTTTTTTTTTTAGACAGAAACGGTTAAATTACAGAGTTTTGGTAGATAGCGGAGAGCCTGATTTTCCTCCTGATACATAATACAGTTAAGCGGAGATTGATAATACCCCACTGCTGGAAACTAAACTCCATGATCAGCAGAAGGCATCGAATACAACAGCGCTGAGATTATCTATAGACCTGTAGTAGTACGCTGGGAGCTGAATGGAGCCAGAGGCGATAGATCCCTCCAGAATAGCGAACGGGTTCATCATTAGATTTCCTAGAACACCACGAAATGAGCCCTTCTTTTTAATCCTTTGGTTGCGCTTACAGCAGAGAACAAACTCAGGGCGTGAAGTCAGCAGCAAAAGGTCCAGGGAACGCACTGCTTAGGGGATGTTGCAGAAGGAATCGACCTGGTTAACACACAGCGAACTTTTGCTTCGCAAAACGCCTTGATTGGCTTCCATATCTGCCTGGGAGTTTAATTTCCTGGGAATGCGATAGAAAGAGATCTTGTGAAATTTGGGCAATATAAGTCTAATTTTCCTGAGGATGGTTGATAAGTGGAGCTGAGAAGGATTCTTTTTGGATTTGAGCGCCTGGATAATAATCCTGGAGTCCCCGAAGACTGAAATGGATAGGAAGTTTCCTTTGATCGCTTGAGAGAGCCCCTGCCACAAAGCAAGAGCCTCCGCTCTGTTGTTGGATTCCTTGCCTAGACCCCAAGCAAACTGTATATCCTCAGAGCCATCTGGACTCAATAGAACTCTGCCACCTCCTACGAAACCAGGTTTGCCTTTGGAGGCCCCGTAAAAAAAAAGGCAATGTTCATTCAGAGCCGACCTCCATTTAATGAACTCTTGCTCCTCCAGCCTTATTTCCCAATTGGAGTGGACGCTAGTAGCGATGGTAGCATAGTCTTTATGGTTTGGGACCAAACCATTCAACCAGAGTTCCTCTTCTCTGTTCAGAGCTTTTCCAGTCTTTTTGGCAGAGTTGGCATCCAGAGTTTCTCTCAATAGAGCTTTAACTTTGATGATGACTTTGGTTGGATTGCAGCTTTCGTTTCTGAATAGTCTATTATTCCTTTCCAGCCACAGCTTCCATCATACGAACTTGGGGATCCACAACCAACAATTTTTGAGAAGCAGATTTTTGAAAAGACCAAAAGGAGATAATTTGCTCCAAGTTTGGAAAAGGTTTGGGATGTTCCTCGGGAGCTTGAAATTATCAGAATTTAGCATAAGGACCCCCTTCCAGACTTCTGATGCAAAAGGGCAAGATAAGAACACATGATTAGCTGTTTCTTCCTCTGACTTGCAAAGATTGCACCATGATGGTCCTTCCATTCCACGCCTACGGAGATTATCACGAGTGAGAATATTGTTGTGGGCTAACGTCCAGCAGAAGAAATCAATTTTGGGAAGAGAGGGGGAATCCCAAATAAATTTCCATTGAGCCGGATTTGGGGGAACATTCGGGATGGCCATAATACTTTTGTAGCCTTCGGAAGCAGAATACGAACCTGTGACAGATCCCCACCCTCGTTTGTCTTTTACTGAAGCTTTTAAAGGAGCTTTCCCTTTAAGATTATCCAAAAGAACTGAGGCCTCACCCTCTAGCCACTGAGGGACCTCCCCCAGTTGCCAGCTATCCCAGAGACCATCCTCCATCCAAGAGGAGATGTCCCAGAGACTGATCAGATTACGAGCTTGGAGACAGTCTTTGATATTGGTGAGTTCTTCCACCCGACTCAACGGTTGATCACCTAGAATAGGATCATCCCAGATTCTTATTTTTTGCCCATTACCTAGAATCCAATACAGCTTATGACTAAAATGTTCCAAAGCTTTGATGCAGAGTTTAAAAACAGGAGAACCTTTGGAGGATCGAGGAGGTTGGTCCAGGCATCTAAGGCGCTTCCCATGAAAATATTTTCTCCACAGGACCTTCTTGCTCCAACTTAATTTTCCAGAGACAATGTCCCAGAGCAGCTTGGTTCCCAAAGCTAGATTTTGAGCAGCCAGACCGTGGATTTGTAATCCTCCTTCCATAAATGGCTTTTTAATAGTATCCCATTTAACAAGGTGCAAACTTCTTTCGTTGTTTTCTCCCCCTTCCCACAGGAAGCGCCTGAGAAGAACTTCCATTTTGTTGATGAAGGTTTTAGGGGCCAGGAGGATGGAGTGCTGATATAACAGAAGACTTGAGAGGACGACTTTCATCAAAATGATCTTCCCCGCATTATTTGGCCATGAAGATCCCCAGGCATGAATTTTGTTTTTAATCTTGTCCAGCAAGGGCAACCAATGGGCAACTTTAGGAATGGTCCTGAAGATTGGGATCCCCAGGTATTTGAAGGAGTCCCAGGCGCAGGACCCTTCCATATGGAGAATCCTTGCAATATCTGATAATTCCTTGACCGAGTAGTTCCAGCTATAGGCTGTGCTTTTTATAAAGTTGATCTTGCTGCCCGAGACTTCTATGTAGCTGTCCAGCTCCTTCTTGAAGGATTTAACAGAGTTTATGCTTGCCCCACCCAACAATAGCGTATCATCAGCAAATTGGGCATGATTTATGTCTTTGACCTGGTGAACCATGCGGAGTCTAGGAAGGATTTGAGTCTGTTGGTTATGGTCCAGTTGAAAGCTAAGAACTGAGGCTTGAATCACATAGAGAAGCGGGGACAAAGGGCAACCTTGTCTGAGGCCCCTAGAGGCTTGGAAGAAATCTGAAGGATGACAATTTACCAAAGGCGCAATCCAAGGAGAGGCAATGCAGGCTTTTATCCAGTTAATGATGGCTGAAGAGAAGCCCATTTTCTTCATAACCATAAACAGGAATTCATGCTTTACCCTGTCAAATGCATTTTCCAAGTCAAGCTTAATCACCATACCTTTCTCCTTTCGGTGATAGCTTGAATGAACAGCTTCTTGCACGAGCACTATATTGTCAAGAATCTTTCTCCCTTTGATGAATCCACCTTGATTTTCAGGGATAATGGCAGGTAAGATTTTCTTGAGGTGATCGGCTATAATTTTGGTTATTAGCTTGTAACTGGAGTTACACAATGAAATTGGCCTGAATCTGTTGAAATCAGATGCTCCTTTCTCTTTTGGAATCAAGGCCAGAAACGTTGAATTGATGCCGCCTTCGATGTTTGCACAAGTTTGAGATTTCCTTACCATTCTTAGAAGGTCATTTTTTATTATGGCCCAACAGGAAAGATAGAATTTAACAGGGAACCCATCCGGTCCCGGAGCTTTGTCCGGTTCCATACTATCCAATGCATTTCTAAGCTCATTCATGCTGATCGGAGCAGTCAGCATAACATTTTTAGGATCTTGGACACATTGATGGATCAAATTCATCGGATAGACATGGGGATCCAAAGGTGGTTCATCAGGGGCGTAGTAGAGATCTTTGAAGTGAGAGTGAGCTGCCTGCTTGATTTCTTCGAAGTCCTTAACCACTACATTTTTTGTCCAGGTGGATGTTGGTGGCCACCCACCTATCCCATTTGGACCCCCACAATTATCTCTCTCAGCATTTTCAGTTTCCTTAATTGTAGCACAACTTACTATTTTTAGCAGTTTTTCGGGTCCTGAACTTCCGGACCCGTTTTGAGGCCCTAAACGATGTTTTTTGGGGATCCGGGGGCAACATGGGTCCATGGAATGGACCATGTTTCTTGTTCCAACAATGATAGTGCTCGAATAGATCTTTCTAATGAGCTATTGTACGCGTCAAACGGAGATCATATGCTAAAGTTACGACCCCGGGAAGTTGATGTACCAACTTACCCCCAAACGGGGCCCACAGTTTGGCGTTTCATCTCCTAGGGTTAGGTTTTGGAATGTGAAGGGGTTTTCATTGTTTCTCAACAATAAATAGGCCTTCGAGCCTCATTGTAACACAGTTCGGAACAGTTCAGAGGCATGTAGCCGCACATCTCTTCTTAGAGATGAGCTACCATCGCCCTAGCTGGTTTATTTCCAATTCTGATTGTAAGCGTGTTTCAGTATTTTCCATTGATGAAATGGAGTATTATTTCCGCTGCATCTTTGTGTATATGGTTATCTCGGTAATTTGTTGCGTTCCTGTTTAAATCCGGATAAAAAATACATTCAGGCCTCCTCGCAACGCTGACTTGGAATGTATAAAGGTTGTAATAGACTCAAGGTCTTAATTGTCTCAATTTTATTTTGTTGGAAAACCAAACATTCTCCCACAAACTTCTGAATATTAGAATTAAGGCAATCCCAAAAAAAATATTTCTAGACTCTATTGTAAGTTTTTGAAAATCCTGAGTGCCCTTCTAAGCGGGTGGTGTGTAATTCGAAAATAAGTTTTTTCTTGAGTTTGGAATTCTTACAAATATATAAGTGATCTTTGTACCATAATGAATAACTTTTCTAGCTAAATGTATAAGATGTAGTGGGATATTGCAGCGATTTTGAATGGGTGTCCACACCTCTTCATCATTCTTCCATTTATCTATTTCTTTGGTTATCCAATCAAGTTGGATAATAGAAATGGATCAAATCAATGCTTCCACATCCTCATTTTTTCTGAAGAGTGCATCTACAAAAATGTTTTTCTTCCTTTTTTTTGTAGATGATTTCAAAGTCATAAGCCAACACCTTTGTGACCCATTTTTGTTGTTCTTTTGAAGATTACAAAAAGTATTTAAGACTATCATGATATGTTTTTACCTTGAAGTTTCTTCCCATTAGGTAAGGTCGCCATTGCTTTAGTGCATGCAGTATTGCCAATATTTCCTTCTCATAAATAGGCTTATGTAAATACTTTCCTTTGATTAGATGGCTTTCAAAAGCAATGGGTCTTCCTTCTTGCATTAAAGAAACACCAGTTCCATTTCTTGAGGCATCACATTCCCTCTTTAAGATGTTCAAAGGCCTTAGTTGCTTCTGGAGTCTAAGAAAATGCATCTTTATTCAGTAATGTTGTTAGAGGTGCTTCTATTATCTCTTAATTCTTAACAAATTTGTGATAATATCCTATAAACCCAAGAAATCCTCAACGATGATTTAAGTTTTTGGGGATTTTCCATTCCTTAATTGATTTAATTTTCTTAGGTTGTACCTTAATACCATCATGAGATACAATATCACCCAAATATTCGACCTCCTGTACTCCAAAGAAATTTTTTAAGGTTTGTGCATAAAATAGTTTCTACTCCAATAGTTTGAGTACCCTATCAACATGTTGAACATGATCCTTACAAGACATAGTGTATATTAATATATCATAAAAAATTACTTTCACAAATTTTCTAAGTAAGGGTTTGAAAATGGAATTCATTAAACCTTTAGATGTGGATTAAGAGATTTTTAAGGTCTAAAATAGGCCTCCTAAGAAAAATGTACAACCAAAATAAATTTTATAAGAACCAATAGGATTCAAGATGATGATGTCAATGATGGCGGCTGATTCACCATTTTTGGAGTAAAACAGTAAAAAAGATTAAAAAATAATAAACTAATAAAACTATTTTTTTCAACTCGTATTTTCGACTTATCTCCCTAAGGTTTTACTCAAATTTCGAGCGGGAGTACTCTTTAGATGCAAAATTTAATTCCTCATCCAAACATTACATATGTTACATACTTTCAATGAACCTTGCTACACGAAAAATGAAAAATACATGAAAAAACATGGTTGCAATCATGTTTTTCATGTATTTCTCATTTTTCGTGTAGTGGGGTCAATTGAAACTATGCAACATGGGTAATCATTAAATGAGGAATAAAATTTTTCATCCAAAAAGTGTTTCCTCTCAAAATTTGAGTAAACCCATAGGGAGATAAGTTGAAAATACGAGTTGAAAAAATAGTTTTTTGTTTTTTCCCTTTAAAATTTAATGATCTATTCTAATATTATTTTATAATTTCCACTATTATTTTATAATTTCCACTATTATTTTATAATTTCCTTAGGAGGCCCATTTTAGACCAAAAATTCCCCTAATGGAAGGTGCATTAGTAAGGCCAAAATAGATGACCAAAAGTTCACAATGCCCCTAATGAGTTTTGAATGTTGTTTTCAAAATGTATTCATTGTTCATTCTAATTAATGATATCCTGAATGAAGATCCGACTTGGTGAAGTAAATTGCTCCATGTAATTCATCCAAAAATTCACCAATGAGAGAAATGGGAAATTTATCTTTAATAATGATCTTGTTGAGCTCCCTATAGTCCAGACACATACGCCATGATCCATCCTTCTTGTGCACAAATACTACTGGAGAAGAGAAAGAACTTTGACTAGGTTGAATTATACCGACCTCTAGCATTTCGGCAACCATACGTTCAATCTCACTCTTTTGGGCATATTGACATATTTAATTTCTAATGTTTGGAGTAACACTTCCTATAATCAAATAAATAACATGATCATGATCACAAATAGGTGGGAGGCCTTTGGGAGTCTCAAATACCTTGTAATGATTTTTTAAGACTTTTTAGAGATCTGGAGAAATTATGCCTCGTTGTTTTTTATTCAAATGCTTTGTCATGCCATTAGAGTTGATTATCTTTACTATTTTCCCCATGATACTCCTTAATTAAAATTCCTTTCTTTTTGAAAAAAAATCAAGAAAATTTCTTAAAAATTATAAGTTATCGCCCCCAAAGATGGTAACCATTGGACTCCTACTACAAAATCAACGCCACCCATTGGAATGGAAAGCATTTGAATATTCAATACATATTACCCAATGGTTAGATTGATATTGTGGAACTTTCTAAAATAATTTATAGTTCCTACATTTGTAACCATCACTTGACACTCTCGTGCTGGATATAGGAAGCAATTCAATTCCTTGGCTATCTTACAATGAATACAATTATGGGTACTACCCGAATCAATCATAATTTTCACCTTTTTCTTCTTGATATATCCTTCTATACTAAGTGTTAGAGGAGTGGTAATTACTACCAACACATTACAAGGTATGGTTGAAATCATTTCTTCTTTCTATGTGGTTGGTTCCTAGTGTATATCCTCCTCTTTTGATGTTTCTTGTTGCTTTTCTTCCTCCTCTTCACAATCACAACTACAAAAATTCCTTTTTCTCTTTTTTCCTCCAATGTTTGTGGTATCAACCTTGTAGGTTTTGGAAGAATAGGATCAACAACACTTCCATCTTTATTGTTGTGAGTAATATACTTCCTTGTTGCCATAATTTTTCTTTCAATTTTTCTTGCCACCCTAAATGCCTTCTCTAATGAATCAGGTTCCTAGAGGAGAACCTCATGTTAGATGTTATCCTTTAAAATCCATATGAATACATCAATCATATGCTCCTCTAGAATATTAGTTACCGTGATATTCAATTTTTGGAAATCCTCAATGTGATTCGAAATTGAACCCTTTTGTTTGAGATTTATCAATTAGCTAAAGAAGGTGTTTCTCTTTGTATCCTCATAATTGTTGAAAACAGTGATAATACTGAGAGGGGGGGTGAATCAATATCATGCTAATTTAAAACTTATATACCTATTTACTTTTCTTATTGAAGCTTTGAACCCAGCCATATGATCATCAAAAATATGTAATATGGTAGTAACATGAAATCAACATACAAGCATACACACCATGAGTATCATACACATGAGACACAAAGTTTATACGTGTAAACCATTTCGGGAGAAAACCACCAAAGCTTTTTGTTGTTGTTGATGTAAACATGAGCACCTACTTTATTACATCAATTTTTTTTGTGAGTATCCACTCATAAGAACCACCAACTCCCTTTGATTTTTTTCTAGAACTGACTAGCAAGAAGCACCGACTCCCTATTTTTGTAGACACCTATCTAGCTTACTAGAAGCATCATGTGAGGCACCGACCTCATAGATTTTTTGAAAGTACCAACTTGTATCTCCTTGGATTTTTGCAAGCCAAGTTGCATGAGGCACAAATCCCCAAGCCTTCTCAAGCACCCACTAGGGATGGAAGCACCATCTTCCTGTATGCAGGCACCAACGAATACTCAAATAGGAATTGTATGTTTTTTGTAATTTGTAGCCACTCTCCTTGATATCAACTTTGTACTCTGCTCACTTTACTCACTTTTCACACTCTGCACACTCTGTAGCAGCCCACTAATTTACTCAACAATAGCCACTCATCACAATCCATGCAACTCAAGTCTCTATTCTTCATAAGCAGTCACTCATCTCTCAGCCTTTTTCTCTCCACAACACACACACCCAACTCTCAACCTTCCTTCTCTGCACAAGCACCTTCGACCTTTCTTACTACACAGGCACTTCGGCCTCACTCAAAGAGCATAGGAAACTACTGCCTTGCTCACACAGCAAAAGAAACTACGTCTTTTCTCACAGTAGAGCAAAGGAAACTTTCACCTCTCTCACAGAGCATAGACAACTTTCGCCTTTCACAGAGCACACATGAAGCTTTCACCTTTCACACAACGCATAGGAAACTTTCGTCCTTACACATAGGAGCGTAGCTCTCAGGCTCTCTTACCTTTGTAAAGGTACTCTTAGCCTTTCCTTGCAGAATTAGCTCTCACCTAGCCTTACACAACACTGCACATACTCAGATATTTTCCAATAAGCTCTCTGGCAAGTATGTTGCTTCCCCCCACTTTTCTCATTTGAGCTCTTGGGTTTTGTTTCAAACCTGCCTCTCAATCGATGCTGCCACTCTGTCCTTCATTCAAACTATGTGAGTGTACCTTTGCATGGTTCTACCATTATCTTTTCGCATCTAACTTGGTCTCTGCCACTACATTAACCATGAGAGTGGGCACTTAACAGTTTCTCCATATCAAGAATGAATTCTTAGTCCACCTGCACACTCCACCAAAAACAATCCTCTTTGTGAACAAATCTCCTATCATTGAGACTCTCCATACTTATTCATGGTTTCACATGGCTTGGCTATCCTTTGGCATGGCTTCTCAACTATACTCAAGCATGACCTTCCTTGTCATTGTTATGTCTCCTATCTATTTCTTGTCACAGTGCAGAAACAATAATCGACAGTGAATTCCTTCATCGCCTGACTGCATGGAGCTCCTTGCTGAGAAATTAATTCTCAAATGACCTTAAGGGAGACCCAACACTCCTTCCCAAAGATTGTGGTCCTTTCTTCCTTGACCCAGTGATCTATGAGAGTTGCCATTACTCCTAAGACCAACTCCTTTTTTTATGAATTCAACTCACATATTCCGACCCATATGCCTTTAACTCTTTGTAGTACACTATTAGAGAAATTCCAAATCGCAACTTCACAGTTGTGTAATGTTCCTACTAGGGGCTAATCTTCCTTTCCTACGCTCTATGCGATTGGTGCTATGGATTTACATGATGAAGAGTCTACCTAATATTGGAAGCTACCTCCATTAGAAATTTTCAGTAACCAACTGTTATAAAGTTCTGATATCCTAATCCTCTAATTTTTGAGCTCCTTCTGTGTATCTCTTACTGTTCTTCTCATCGTAGAACCACTTCATGTGACGTACCACTTAGCATTAAGGTGCTAATCCTTCTGAATTTGTCGGGGGTCATTCTCCCTTTGTTAGTAGCTCTCTGTCCTTGGTCTGTTGAGCTCTTATGACGATGTTTCGGCCCATATCAGAAGCCCTCTATATTAGATATTTTCAACACTTGATCTGTTATAGAGTTCCAACATCTTCAATCCTCCCATTGTTGGCTTTTGATATGATGTCATCACTGCCATGATGCGATTCCTTAGAGGTGAAACATGTCACTTGGTTATGGCCCATTAGACCACCCAATATGGTAGAATATTCCTGCCACATGTCCTATCGTATGGCCACATCATGCTGATGTCAACTTCCATTCTACCTTATTGAATCCAATCATATCCTACCATGTCTCGTTATTGAAGACAATCAAATGCTGCCATGTTTCCTTATCAGAGCCAATCATATTCTACCATGTGTCCTGCTAGAGGAGAGAGAGGAGGACCTATCAACCTTCGTTTTGCACTAAAATTCTTTATTAATTCTATTTTGGCATTCCTCAATGCTTTTAAAGGCTTATCAACACATATCGATATCACACCTTTTTAATGGTTCTTCACTTGAAGAAGTTTTGATTTTGCAATCTGCGATATGTTGATGTTCCAATACACTAATATCTAGGATTTTGATATCCTCCAACTGCTAATACAACCTACTCCAATGTATCACACCTCTGATATCTGATATTTTTGATATGCTGAACTTTGACATTCCAGTACGCTAATAGACTGATCTCTGGGGTTTCGATCTCCTGACGTGCCGATACGTTGACCTCTGTTCATGTATGCACCAATATGATGGCCTTCGATCACTGATGCACCGATAGTGTCTATTTTTCGATTTCTGATATGATGGACCTCCAATATTCCAGCCTTCTTAGGACATCAAGTCCCTAATAATTGACAAACAATAACGTTTGAACCAGGAATCCATTTCTAGACTTCCGCATATCATTGGAAAGATCTTCCAGAGAAATTTCCAATGGATAGGGTCTGACGTAGTATTTGAGCCCATTTTCTATCTTTAAGATGGAAACAAACTCTTTTCGATTGTTCTATTCTTTGACTCTCCAGATAGATGAAATCACAACCACTAAGGTGATCCTTCACATGAAGCCTACAACTACCGTGTACTTACTCTTGGTCCATCACTGTAATCATCAACGGGTATAAGGTAGGATTTGAGCCCATATTCTTCCTCTAAGATGGCTCCAAACTCTCTGGCACAGTTTTGCACCTTGAATCTCTTGACAATTGAGATCACAACTAGCAAGGTGATCCTCTATATGAATCCAGCAACTACCATGGACTTCCTCCTAGTTGATCACTGTAATCATCAGTTTATGGTTTTTCTAATAAGACTACTACTGTGATGATTCTCTACATGAAGCCTGGAGCTATCATGAGATTCTTCCTCGGCCATCACTGCCAACATTTATTATGCTAAGCATCTGATCTAGTCTGATTGACATCAATGTAAACACTCTTTCCAACAGTTAGGCAATGCCAAATTTCTAACACATCTCCCTAACATGATTTTTTACATCAATGCCAACATAGTTTCATATGCATTCACTAAGCCACTGGCCATCCAGACAATTCAAACTGTCCAACAATCTCCCCCTTTGGCATTGATGGGAATACTCCATCCTTCTCTTCATGCGATTTCCAAACCTCATGCTGGTTCCACACATCTCATTGCGTGAGACACCAATGGCCTATTTTCTTCTACACAGGCCATCACAACGTCTCCAAAAATTCTCTCCCCCTTTTAAATCAATGGAAAGAGGCTACAAGATACCTTTCTCTCCCCATTCAATCACTTGGTTGTGAAGACTAGGGTCTAACTATTGAGATGTGAAATATGCTTCACAGACATCTATTCCATGAATGTCGTTGCTACTGCTCCATAAAATGGGCATATTTGATATGCTCCCCCTGAACATATACTTCCTCTTCTTTCTCTTTCCAGTCTCAGACAACTTATGGCTGCTTGCTGAGAAATCTCTCCACTGATGCATCTTTTGTATCAAACATATTGATACCCATTAAATTGCTCATGGTATTTCTGCTACTGTAAATAAAAATTAATGATGATACATTTTGACTCACACTTCGTCACTACTGCTTCTACTTCCAAGATGATGCTCACATTATGTGAACATCTCCACTTCTTCCTTTAAGATCATACTCATACAATAGGGATTTTTTTTCAACTAATACCAATTTCTCCAAAGGAAATGATACAATTGGAACAATGTACGGATAAACTCTAATATTTCTTTCTCAAAAAGAAATGTCCATTTGCATGCAAGGTTACTCAACATGAGCCCAACACAACCAATTGACATAGTCATACCAATTAAGGGTTAAGGGACATGAAAATATTGTGCCAATTGTGTTTCATGAACACAAGACTGCCAGGCATTATCAAGCTTACAACTTAAATGAAATAATGATATTTCACCACAGATGCAAACCTTCCATTTTCTCAGCAATCTTCCTTTTTGAGGCTGCCAATTGTTGCATGCTACTACTTATCAAAGAAACCCCCCCCTAAGCGTATTATCTTTTATCTCCTGCAACAATTTTCTTCCCTCTACATGGGGAATGATCTCGTGGATCTGACTTTAGTGTGAGCTTCTAGTCATTCCAGTACACCCCATCTACTTCCCACAACATAAGATATTGTTGTGTACTCTTCATGCTGGTTGCACTCCTCCTTTTCAATACTGATACATTCAAAATAAACTAATTCATTCTTGTAATCAACAAGAAAACACAACCATACCTTCATCAATCAGATGCACCTTTCTGTTCATTATGATTGGCTTCCTACATTTGACTTATTTGGCCTCTCTTGAGGCCCTTCTCTTCCTCTAGTAAAGAGAAATAGATGATCTACTCCCATGAGAAGATCATCCCCCTTCTTCCTCCAGACCTTCAATGGACGAGTCATGACAAAAGAATTACCATATTGCTTCTTTTTTACCCATGTTTTGGTCTTCTCTTGACTACAAAACACTAGAGGAAACTTCTTTCACCTCCTCTTTATTTATCCAAATCCACTTGAACCCTTTCTACCTTACGAAGGGGTCCATTACATGGGTAGGAGGATCACTCTTCATATTTCTTCCTCCTCTTTTCATCTTTCTCTTTTGACACAAAACATTGAATACAAATTCACATCTTTCAACTCTATTCTTTCTCCTTGTCTTCAAATCCCAAGTTGCTGCATTCACATGCATATGCTAAGAAGCATTCTGTTTCTTCTCATTTCTACAACCAACTCTCTTGTGCCCTAGATCACCATAGTTGTAGCATTCAACATGGTTTAAGACTGGGGTAGAGGAGTTACTCTTTTTGACAACTCTTTTGTAAAAACTCATGTCATGGCCAACATTCCTTCTCCTAGCCTTTCTATGGATTCTTGGGTTGCCGTTACCTAGAACATCATGTTTCCTTTCATGCCATCTACAGTCTATGGCTTTATGTCCAAAATTATTGCAAGAAAAAAAACCCATACAAATGCTTTTGATGACATAGGTTACCTTTTCTTTGAAGCTTTGTCCTTAAGTAGGAAAGGACCTATGTTGGCTCTTCATGTACCTTTTCTCAACAAGAATATCCTCCAAGGATTTTGTGCTCCCCTCGAGTTTCTGATATTGAGACAATCTATTTTTGACTTTTCTAAGTCATGTCTCAATGAGACTACCCCATTTTGTAGTATCCCATAGCAAGCTTCCTTTTCACTCAGCTGATTGGCTAACATCCTAGTCAGTCTACTAGCCTCTACTTGTTGATCTTTTAGTTCAACTATTGTTTTTCTCAACTTCTCATTCTCAAGATCATATTTTTTTAGTTTCTCCTCTTGGTTGAGATTTTCCTCTAATAGGTCCTTGACCACCTTTAGAGCTGAGGTCAACCTATTTTTAGAAAATACCCTTTCATCTAGATCCTTTTCTTCACTACTATAGGTGTTATCTTTTGAGTAGCATGGTCCCTCTTCTGACAATTCTTCCTCATCAACAGAATGTGATGAGCAACAACTTCTCCATGTTTTGGTTCATTGCTAGAGTAGAAGGGATCCTCAACCTCTTCTTGAGCCATATGACTATCTATAACATAAAGACATTGCATTCTATCAAGAAATTCCATTGCTAACAGACAATGAATCACTTTAGCGACATCCGACTTAGATATCCCTCTCATGATGACCTCCTTGGATTTTACATTAAGATCATTATTTTCTCTATGTATTATGAAGCACCACATGTAAACATTAAAGGCTAGTAAATATTCCAACATTAAGACCTCCTAGACTTCACAGTCGAGCCCATAGTCTGATTCATTTAAGAATGGAACTTTGTCTGTTGTTAGCCAAAATTTACTAGCCATTGTTTCCCTTTGATCTACCTTCTAGAGATTAAGCTATTACTGAAGGAACTTGGCTCTGATACCAATCGTTGGAAATAATGATAATACTGAGAGGGGGCTGGGAATTAGTATTAGGCTAATATTAAACTTTTATGCCTATTTACTTTTCTTATTCAAGCTTGGTACCCATCCATATAATCAACAACAATATGTAATATGGAAGAAACATGAAATCAACATACAAGCATAAACACCATGAGTATCATACACATGAGACACAAGGTTTTTACGTGGAAACCCTTTTGGGAAAAACCCACCAAATCTTGTTTTGTTATTGATGTAAATAAGAGAACCAACTCTATTACATCAATGTGTTTTGCGAGCACCCACTAAGAGGAAGCACCAAATCCTTTTAATTGTTTACTAGCACTAACTAGCATGAAGCACCAACTCCCTCTTTTTGTAGACACCTAGCTAGCTTACCAGAAGCACCATGTGAAGCATCAACCTCATATATTTTTTGCAAGCACGAACTTGCAGCTCCTTGTATTTTTTACAAGCAAACTTATAGGAGGCACCAACTCTCAAGCTTTCTCAAGCACCCACTATAGATGGAAGCATCATCTTCTTGTATGTAGGCACTAACCCACACTCAAATAGGAATTGTATGTTCTTTGTAATTAGTAGCCACTTTGCTTGATATTAGCTTTGTTCTCTCCTCACTCTGCTCACTCTACACATTCTACAACAACCTATTGATATTCTCAGCAACGGTCACTCATTGCAGTCCACACGGTTGTGTTCTATGCCCTTCATCAACACTCACTCAATCTCAACCTTTTTTTCTCCACAAGAAACACACAACGCTCATCCTTATTTCTCTCCATAGGCACCTTCGACCTTTCTCACAGCGTAGACACTTCAGCCTTGCTCACATAACACTGATAACTATGACCTTGATCACACAACATAGAAAACTACAGCCTTGCTGACAACATCACATAGGAAACTTTTGCCTTACTCACAGAGCATAGGCAACTTCTTCCTTTCACACGGTGCACAAGAAAATTTCACCTTTCACACAATGCACATGTAAATTTCAGCCTTACACACAGTAACACATCTCTTTGGGTGTCTTACCTCTGCATAGATAGTCAACCTTTCTCTTTAGAACATACTCTAACTCAACCTCACATGAAAATACACACACTCGGGGACTTTCTACTTATCTCTTTGGAAACTATGTTTCTTCCCCTCACTTTTCCCATCTAGGCTCTTGGGTTTTGTTCCTTTGCTGCCCCTCGATTGATGTTTCCACTGCGTGAGTGTACCTTGGCATGTCTCTACCATTTTGTTGTCACATGTGACTTGGTCTTTGCCACTGCATTAACCATGACAGTGGGCACTTGATAGTTTCTCCATTCTGAGAATGAATTCTCAGTCCACCTGAACACTCCACCAGGCATAGTCCTCTCTATGAAAAAATATCCTATCACCGAGTCTCTCCATGCTTATTCATGGTCTTGAATGGCTTTGACGTCCTTCAACATGGCTACTCAATTGTACTCAAGTATGTCTTTCCTTGTCGTTGTTATGTCTCTTGTATGTTTCTTGTCATAGTGTAGAAATAGTAATCGACCTTGCAATCCTTCATCGCATGACTGCATGGAGCTCCATGTTGAGAAATTAATTCTCTAATGACCTCAAGGTAGAATTAAAACTCTTTCCTAAAGATTTTGGTCCTTACTGCTTTGAAGCAACGATATTTGAGAGTAGTCGTTACTCCTAAGACCAACTCCTTTGTTTCTTCATTCAACTTGTAGTTTCTGAACCATATGCCTTCAACTCTTTGTGTTTTGCTATCATACAAATTCCACATTGCAACTTCACAGTAGTGCAATGTTCCTACTAGGGGCCAATATTTCTTTTCTACGCTCTACGCGCTTGGCTCTATGGATTTACATGACCAAGAGCCAACCCAATATCAGAAGCTCCCTCCATCAGAAATTTTTAATAAACAACTATTATAAAGTTTTCATATCATAATCCTTTGATTTTTGAGCTCCTTTTGCTTAGCCCTTACCATGCTTCTCATTATAGAACCACTACTTATGACCTACCACTTAGCATTTAGGTGCTAAGCCTTCAAAATTTGTCGGGGGTCTTTCTCCCTTTGTTAGTAGCTCTCTGTCCTTGGTCTGTTGAGCTCTTATGACCTTGTAGTAGTCCTCTATATCAGAGCTTTTCAACACTTGATCTATTATAGATTTCTTACATTTTCAATCCTTCGATCACCCACTTCCGATATGACATCATCACTACCATGTGGCGACTCCTTAGAGGTAGCACGTGTCACCTAGTTATGGCCAATTAGACCACCCAATATGGTTGAATATGCCTGCCACATGTCCTGTCATACTATTACGTCATGCTAACATTAGATTCCACTGTACCTTATCAGCACCAATCATATCCTGCCATGTGCCCTTATCAGATCTAATCACATGTTTTCATGTGTCCTTATCGGAGTCAATCATATTCTATCATGTGTCCTACTAGAGAAGAGAGAGGAGGATCTGTCAACCTTGGTTTTGCACTGAAATCCTTTGTTAATTCTCTTTTGGCATTCCTTAGTTATTTTAAAGGCTTATCAGCACATATCAATATCATAATTTTTTAAAGGCTCTTCACTTGACGAAGTCCCAATTTTGCAATATTCAATATGTTGATGTTCCAATACACCAATCTCAGAGATTTCGATATCCGCCAACCTCTGATACAACCTGATCCGATGTATCGCACTTTTGATATCAAATATCGCCGATATCCCGACCTCCAACATTCCAATGCATCAATATGTTGATCTTTGGGGTTTCGATCTCCTGACGTGCAGATACCCTGACCTACGATCACTAATGCACCGATATGCCAGCCTTTGATCGCCGATTTGCTGATATGCTGATGTGTTGATCTTCCGATATCTGATATGTGGGACCTCTAATATTCCAACCTTCTTAGGACTTCAAGTCCATGATCATTGACACTCCATAAATTTTGAACTAGGAATCCATTTCTAGACTTCCACATATTGTTGGAAATATCTTCTAGAGGGTCCAATGTAGGATTTGACCCTCTCTTCTACCTCTAAGATGGCTCCAAACTCTCTGCCACTATTCTATGCCTTGATTCTCTAGATAGCTAAAATCACAACTGCCAAGGTGATCATTTGCATGAAGCCTATAGCTATCATGGACTTCCTCTTAGTCCATCACTGTAATCATCAGTGAGTCTGATGTAGGCTTTGAGCCCATCTACTACCTCTAAGATGGTTCCAAACTCTCTACTACTATTATGCGGCTTGACTCTCATGACAACTGAAATCACAACCACCAAGGTGATCCTCTACTTGAAACCTGTAGCTACCATGGACATCCTCGTAGTTCATCATTGTAATCATTAGTTTATGGCTTCGCCAATAAGCCTGCTACTATGATGATTCTCTACATGAAACCTATAGCTACCATGAGATTCATCCTGGGCCATCACTACCAAAATTTGTTGCACCAAGCATCCGAGCTAGTCTAGTTGACATCAATGTCAACACTCCTACCAACAGTTAGGAAATGCCAACTACCGAACACATCTCCCCACCATGACTATTGACATTAATACCAACAAACTTGCAAATGTATTCATTAGGCCATTGGCTATCGGGACAATTCCAACTTTCTATCATTTCGTCCATAAAAATTGACCAAGTAAAAAGTGTTTTATGAGAACAAAGCCCTCAATACCAGGTAAAACGATTTGGTTCTAAATTTAAAGATGCAATACATACCTTTTCTGAGGGTTACACATCTGGTAGATTGAAATATTGCTTCATCTTTAGTATCCATGTTACCAAATCCTTGCCATCAAAATTCCTCATATCGATATTTGGAATGTCATTGTTCTTCAACCTAAATTTAAAGTCTCTAAAATAATGATTAACATTCCTTTTGTTCTCATCATGAGTTTCAAGGAATAGCTTGTCGCCATTTGGAAGCATTTCTTGTAGCAACTTTGTCAAACCTTCCTTCAAACCTTCCATTTCTGCTTTTAAACCATCCTTCAAGACTTCCATGTCCCTTTTAAATCTTTTATTCTAAACCATCCATGTTAACATTCATCTTCGCGTCCAATTCATTTTTTATTACTCTCTGTGAGAGTGAAATTTGTTGTACTTGATCTTGTAATTTTGATATATCACGTTGCATTTTTTCCTCTTCTTCATGCATCATAGAAGAGCTTTCTGGTTAATTTCTAGGTGTGCCTATTTTTTTAATGCATTTTGGAATCAAACAATGATATCTATTCTTTACTACGCCCTTTGAATCACTTCAAACTAGTTTTTCACACAAAAGTTATGCAAAATTTAAAAAAACAATAACACACATTTTTCTTGTTTTTTAGGAGCTCTGTTGGACCCCGTTTTCGTCTCTACTCATACAATTTTCATACTATTTTTTGCCCTTTTTAACCTACATTTGAACTCTTTTCATGTCATTTTGACCTCCTTGTGCTTGAACTATACCAAATTCCCATCCAAGGTAAAAGCATTACAAATGGTGTTGTTTTAGCTATTTTGATGATCAATATCAGGTAGTTGAATGTGTGCTTGTTTGTTTACTAATCATTATGGGTGATAGATGTGAAGATTTCCCTCACAGGGACCTAGGACTTCTGAATCAAAAGAGAATTTTTTACTCAAATAAGGAACTGTACTCAAGGCAATAATCCAAAATTGCACTTAAGGAAATTACACTTGAAGATTTTCACTTAAGGATGAGCACGATAGTCAACGTGACCTCATTGAATTAAATGAGGAAGATCGATGCTTCTTATGCATAGCTATCTTTCAGCTTCCAAAATAGAATTGGGTCTTATCATTTAGATCTTGTAGGGCAAATTGTTGGTTGCTAAGCCTGGATTAGAATGGAAGTCCAATCGGCATCTCCATGATCTGATTTTTACTAAATTGTAATATGTAAACTGGATTATAAATCTTGTAGAAACAATGTAGAAGGGATAGATACATGCATATAGACTGAGGAATCAAAACTTTGTTGTTTTACTATTGTTCTACTAAGATTTATCAATGGAAATGATCCTTGCCTTGGTTTTGTGTTGAAGAAGAAACCGTGATTGCAAGAACTATAAATGTTTCATATAGTTATTTGATCCTCTTCATTTTACTATAAGTTTCATACTCGGTAGTGGCACCCACCACCACTAGGAAATTTAATGTTGTAGCTAGTAGTCGGTGTGATTGCTTTAAGTTTTAATTCACTTCTCTAAATTGTTCTAAAAAGAATTTAAATATAGTTTCCAGTGTTTGATTGATTTTGTTAATTTGTTTACAGAGCTTCCAAATTCATTTTGTTTACATAACAACATTATGGCATTCTGACATATCTTGCTTTGGTCTCTGAGTGAGCTATTTTTCATAAGGTTGGATTTGGTTATATGGTGAATGAGTAGATTAATTAGAACTTACAGTTGATTTGATTGCACATTCACTACAAGTTGATCTCAATAAAAATGCATTCCTTTTATTTATTCTTAGGTACTCTCTATTTTCAAAATGAATTGATGGTAACCTTTGTTAACTTCATCTTCGACCCAACATGTTGATAGCTTTGATCCTTTTCTTCAAATCTAAAACTCCTTTCATAGCCTTTGCATGATTGTTCCATGTCTTGTTGCACAACAACATTGCCTGATCGTATGCATAACCCAAATCACAAGCCTATACGCATGCCTTTCTGAGTGGATTACACAAATATCATCTCAATCCCTCCATAAAACTCCAATTACAAATACTTATCTGAACTCGAGAAATACTGAATGAATGTTGTGTGTGAGGTTTATGCAGCAAAAGAATTAAAATTCACAATGTGGAGTATCGACTGATCGATCTCATAAGATCATTGAAAATTAACATAAAATTCCCAAAACTATTAATTGAACTTGGTTTTATATTGATTTATATAATTAAGTTGTTGAGATAGCTAACTCCACTCTCTCTTTTCCATTCATATCTTGCAAAAAAGCAGAGCATGTATAAGCTTTAAAAACCAATTTCCAGAACAGAGTTGAAGAATAGTTAGTTATTGAAGGATCGCATCTCCCTTTGATTGATTGGATCAGGTAGAAGATTACTTTTAACTCAAATTCCTCTTGTTTTGAAACAGAGTATAGGTTTGGAGTGACATAGGTTTATCAGTCTGAAGACAAGATTTCATTGGTTTGATAAGAAGAGTTAGTATTTCATTTAGTTAAGTTTTCCTTTCATGATGGGTGAATGTTATAAGATTGTATTTTGTTAATTGAGGGTTTGATAGCAGATTGAAGAAAAATTGTGTCCTCTTAATTTCAAGAATAGAATTTAGATTTGTACTTAGTTAAACAAGCAAGATGATTGAAATAGGTTTTAGTTGGAAATTCTTCTGAGTTGTGCCCAAGAGTGAATCTTATCAAAAAGTCCTAAAGAATTGAAGTTTCCTTTGAAAATTTTAGTTTCAAATATACTCGCCTTCCGAACATGCTTGAAGAATATTAGAATTTGCAACTTTTCATTCAAGAGTAGCATAGGTAACATAATTAGGGTTTCTTAGGGCTTTCATGGGATTTGACTTATTTGATGAAGTATTTGGATCATATTTTTTTTTCTTAGCATATATCTCATGATTCAAAGTGGGATTTAATTTAAGTATAATATTTTTAAAATATAGATTCATTAAGAGTTTCAAAGTTAAAATTTGATTATTGATTCTACTTGCTAGAATTTGATGAATTGTGTGCTAGATTCAACTAAATCATTTTATAAAGGAAACAATTAGAACTATGAACAAGAATTGAATTTAGAAAGTGTAATACAACTCACATTTATGAGCCCAGATTGACATATTGAAGTAGGAGAATTAATACACTCATTAAATCTCTCAACATTTTGGCATTGTTGCTGAGGAGGTTGTAATTTCTTATTGAGGTAACTACTATTATTAGAGTTTCAGGATCTTGTAGGATTGTCAGAGGGCGGAGAGTGTACGGTAAGACGTGAGTGAAGAGCCACACATCCACTTTTGTGGGGTTTGTCTAAAGTCTGACCGATTACTGCTTTTTCTTGAGTTTCTATTTCCTTTATCTTTATGGATAGGAGTACAGGTAGACCTAGAGATAGTAAGGGTAGATTTATTTCTATTTCTAAATTTCCTGCAACCTTTGGATCAGTTAATATAACTCTTATTAATGCTGCTAATCGATATGAAAGATTAAGACAAGGAGGAAGTGTTGATACCAACCTGGTTTTGGATTGAGAATTCTTAGATCAAGGAGAAAAGACCATTCAATAGGTTGTCTTTGACAACACATAAGGGATCGAGGTAGAAGAACTAGTAGAGTTGCAAGATAATATGGATGTGAAATCAACCAACATCAACCATGTTCTAGTACCTCCAATTCACACTATAATTAGCAAACCTCTTCGGGTGGTCGTCACAAATATGGACCACCAAGACAGGGAGAACTAAAAAAATTAAGAACACCATGCAGAGGGAGAAGGCCCTCGACGCAATGTTGACCTCTGTGGAGGAAACAATTTGAAAGGACCAAGGGGAGGACTGAAGGAATATGAAGAGGAGACTACCTTTAGATTCTCTATCCTAAATGTGACTCGCAACATCAACATGAAAAGAATCCCAATGGCACATCTTCTATTATTCTACGGTAAATCATTTGAATATCCCAATGCATTTCTTTTTGAATTCAATATTTTATGTTACAATTATAATTATTATGAGGATGCACATAAACTTAAATTGTTTCCCGCCACTTTAAAATATGCAACCTTTAGATGGTTCATGAGTCTAGGGGAACACACTATATACTCTTGGGATGACATAAAATCAGTCTTCCTTAAAAAGTATCAAGATTTTTGTAAGAGTAGGGACATCAATGATATCCTTAGGATACAATAAAAAAAAAAGACGAAAACCTAGAGGAGTATCTTGAACGATTCCTATATAACTTTCACAAATCTCGTGGGTCAAACTTAGACGAAAATACTATCAAAACTCTATTCCTAAAAGGGTTGAGGGATGACTGCATTAAAACATTAAACATTCTTAGTAGTGGGTACATCTATAAGAATCCATTTGCTGAAGTAGTTGAGCTTTGTCATACCTATTCTAGGAGCCAAGCTAAAGTAGGAAAAAAGCTTCGTGAACTTAAAGATAACTCTAGAGACTGTGTGCTAAAGAAAATTGTGGCTAATGCTGTTACGAGAGTCGAACTGGGGAACTTATTAGAAAACTTTAAAACTGCTAGACTCAACACAATTAATGACCAACTAGACACTATGAAAATCAAACAAAAACAAGAGGCCAAAAAAGTAGCCATGGCAGTCTTTTGTTCTAAGTGTAGGCGCAAACATCCAAACATGGAATGTCCTATAAATGCCATTGATATTTGTGGAATTTGTACTCTTGAACACCCAAACGAGAAGTACCCATCACTTCCCTATTTACAGGCTATCTACAAAGGGAATGGTGAAACCATTGACCAATCTAAAGCCACCAAAAGGCCCATCTTGAGAGGCCAGAGTCAGAATGTGTTTCTAGATCCAAATTCCCAAGGTTATGGTTAGACTCATCCTTGGACCTTCCAAACATCTTACCATCCTTCGGATACTCTATAACAACAAAACACTCCCTAGAACCAAAATTGGAGGGAAAACCCTATACCAATGCCTATCAACCCCAAACCAAACTCTATGTACCTTACCCAAACAAGCCAAGTACCTCATATAATTTGATCATGCAACCTTAATAGCAAGGGCATAACCCTAACAAGTATGAACAACCTACATTGCCACCACCTCCTTTGCATCAGTTGTTACCTACACCTTCTAACCCATCATCTTTGTAGGCACCTACTACCTTGAACCCATCCAAACCTACATCATTCCTTGCACAACCCGTACCTAACCCAAGTTATAATAGGCTACATCGACCTATGCAAAACATTGATATTCAACCTTTTCCTACATATATGATCATCGTCATTCCAATGAATGAAATCCAATTACGATCAGGAAAGACAGTTAAAAAAGGAAAATCATTTGTTGTTATCTGGGAAGAGGTGTCATCCACATCATCCAAAAACCATTTGCAAAATGAAAAGCAACAACAACCAGAAAAATAAGAATCAAATGAACCACAATACTTAGAAAGACTGATTGTAAAGAAAGAAGAAATCCCGCTCGAATATGATTTGGAAAATGAACTAAGGAATGTCTACATTAAAATTCCACTTTCACAATTAATTAGAGACATTCCTATTTACACCAAAATTGTCAAAGATCTCTGCATTAAGAAACTGGGGAGATAGAGGCATAAAAAATAGAACATCAAAATCATAAGCCAAATGTCCACTATGATTTCCGAATTGCCTGCAAAGTACAATGACCCTGGAAATCCCATTGTCACCATTGAGATAAATGGATTACTTCTTCCAAATACCCTCATGGGTTTAGGATCAATAATAAACGCAATGACCTATGATACAATGACATCTTTAAAGTTACCTGGACTTAAATCCACCTCTATCCTTCTAGAAATGGCAGACAAATCCGTCATCAAACCAATGGGAACCGTAGAGGACATAGTGGTCACTATTGCGTCTTGGAAATATCCCATAGATTTCGTTGTCATTTCTCCAAAAACCTCTAGTTCTGGACACCCTGTGGTTCTCGGATGACCATGCCTGGTAATTGATGATGCCGTGATAGGATGTAGAAACAAAGAAATGATTATTTCTAATGGTCCCCACAACCAAACTCTGTCTATTTTTCCCCCTCCTCAGACAGCTGTTGAAGTACCATTATGGCTTGAAAACCCATGTGGAGATGAAGACTGTATGTTTCCTTTGTTGTCATTAGATCAGTCTAGAGGTCTCCAGGAGCATTCTAATGAACATGTTTTGCAACAATTTTTAGCTGATATCTCTTGTATCGATTATCCTATCTCTTTTAATGGTTATCAACATGTGTTTAGTGATGAGTTTTAGGAAACTTCCCATCCAACTATCTTCTCCTCTTTTGCAGCAATGGAGGAAAGTCATCAACCCACCAGAGAACCTGTAGAAAGTTTTGAAGGAAAAATCTTACATATCGGTACAGGATTCACTGCAGAAGAAAGACAGCAGTTGATGAGTATGAGTCGCGAACAAAGTAGAGCTTTCTCTTGGGATTACTTGGACGTGAGGGGCGTACATCTAGACACCTACATCCACCATAGCTATACAAATGAAGAAATGAGACCTATTTGGCAACCAAAAAGGTGTATGAACCCAACATTAAAGGACATTGTCAAAGATGAGCTTCAGAAACTTTTGGCTGCAGATTTCATTTACCCCATTTCTGACAGTATGGGTGTCACCTATGGTAATGGTTCTAAAGAAGAATGGCAAGTGGCGTATTTGCATTATATACAGAGAATTAAACAAGGCCACATTGCGTGACTATTTTCCACTGCCCTTCATTGATCAAGTCCTCGACACGCTTTTAGGTAAGAAGTATTTTTCTTTTCTAGATGGGTACTGTTGCAGAGGTAAATCCCCTTTGCGGACAGAGGTGATCCCACTAGCCCCACAGGGGTCTAGCAACAATCATACACGCTGCATGCAAGTTCCTAATTGTACAATTTAGAAGTCGATCAGGAATACCAACCTGAGATCCAACGCTGTTTGCTGTGAGAGAAGTGTCGCTCCTGTCCTCTAGCTCTGGCCGGTCACTATCCTTGCGCTCCACGCATGGACACCTACACAAATGAAGAACAGCCCAAAAACAAGCGTAAAATCCGAAATCGTACAATTATATATCAGTCAAGTAGGATATAATTCAAATATTACCAGTAGAACATGTGAATGGAACCATAATAACAGTCGCTTATCATTCAATAGAAAAGAGAGAAGAGTTACAACCACTTAAGGCTTGACGCTGCAAATCTCCTCCAGCTGGGTCAGCAGTCTGACATGTCTTGCA
>APFE030313214.1:4658-21305 GCA_000404065.3 Pinus taeda | reverse complement strand
CCGTAAAACTGCTTATACACCTTAGCGATAAGAAGATCACCAAGGACTTCCCGTACTGCAGTCAATCTTCCCGAATGCTGTGTTCAGTGCATTACGGTTTGTAGGGCGGAAGACTCGGCTTCCTATGGATCAAAGGTTGCAAGCCTATAGGGGTCTCCCAATTTATACTCGACGGTACGTGGGAGCACAGTCCGTACTGGCACCTATCGTGTCACCGTGGAGGAATCACCCAACCACTCAACGATAAACTACCAGGCTTAACGACGCCGGAACACGTCTCTAGCCTAGACCTCTAAAGTATGAGCGTTAAATTCCAATGCATTGTTAGGTTCATTGAATAAATTTTATTGTTGATCTTTAATTAAGTTTCAGTTTCTGGCTTTAGCGAATGTAATCTCTCGAAAAATCCTAAATGCAACTACATGCAAGAACTGTATTCGTTTCGTTTGGATGAAATCTAGCTACAGGAGAGTTAAGAGGTTCATGCGAACAAAACGATGTCCAAAAAATTCTAATGCAGCTAATCAATAAGAAAGGAAAAATCTTTTCTTTTTTTCTTCTATTTTAAAGCGAAAAACTAACATAACATGCCTAAGTGATGAAAACAACAAAAAAATCTTTTTCTTTTTCCTTTAAAAAAAATGATGATGCACTTAAAGCGTTCAAAAGATATTCACTATCAAATAATTGCTTTTAAAGAATCTAATAGCCAGTTTTTGAAACAAAACACAACAACCCAACAAAGCAAAAGAAAAACAAGATTTTCATGTAACTACGTAAGCTAAGTTATCACGAAATCAAGGAAAAATAAGTGAGCTACGAGCGAGATATTTGCAACATGAAGTGCAAAAAACTGATATAACCACTAGGAGAATATAGAAGTCTGATGATAAAAGAACTGGGTATATAAATCATCAATCCCATGGGAGGTTCGATAACACAAAAAAAAAAAACAAAATGTGAAATCGGAAGGCAATGGCAAACAACCGAAGGACGAGACACCACCAGCCAGTTATCAATCTAACAGACTCCCAGAAGGCATATACAGGGCAAAAAACCAGACCCAAGCATCAGAGACTGACAAACAGGCTTATAAACAGATCTAACCAGTGCGGCGCGACTGTAAGCCTGCAACTCGCGCTAAACAGAGTGTAGCGCGAGTTGTCCGAAAGCATATCGCGCCCAGTAGTGCGACTGTTCAGAGAAAAACTGCGCTGGCGGGAATTTGCCAGGAAAAAAGACAGAGGCGCGACTGTAAGCCTGCAACCCGCGCTAAACAGAGTGTAGCGCGAGTTGTCTGAAAGCAGATCGCGCCCAGCAGCGCGACTGTTCAGAGAAAAACCGCGCTGGCGGGAATTTGCCAGGCAAAAAAACAAAAAAAAAAAGACAGAGGCTTGGTTTAAAAAAAAAGAAAAAGAACTAGACAGAGCCAGTGAGTGAAGGATAGCAAGAACTCCAAGCAAAGAAATTGTTCAGACAAGAAAATGAAAGAAAAACGACATGCGAAGCAAGATCGATACCGTCCAGTTTGTAAATCAACCCGGAGATGGACTGAAGTGGCATTGATCTACTTCACTTCCGCATAGCAGAAGTGTTTCGAAGGCTGCCTGGCCGCTCTTCAGACTCCTTCCACGATTTACAAATCAGACAATATAACACAAACAACAATAGACAAACTCCCCAGTGGAGTCGCCAATTTGTTGCGGAGGTAAATCCCCTTTGCAGACAGAGGTGATCCCACTAGCCCCATAGGGGTCTAGCAACAATCATACACGCTGCATGCAAGTTCCTAATTGTACAATTTAGAAGTCGATCAGGAAGACCAACCTGAGATCCAACGCTGTTTGCTGTGAGAGAAGTGTCGCTCCTGTCCTCTAGCTCTGGCCGGTCACTATCCTTGCGCTCCACGCATGGACACCTGCACAAATGAAGAACAGCCCAAAAACAAGCGTAAAATCCGAAATCGTACAATTATATATCAGTCAAGCAGGATATAATTCAAATATTACCAGTAGAACATGTGAATGGAACCATAATAACAGTTTCTTATCATTCAATAGAAAAGAGAGAAGAATTACAACCACTTAAGGCTTGACGCTGCAAATCTCCTCCAGCTGGGTCAGCAGTCTGACATGTCTTGCAAAGTCACTTTCTCTCTCTACAATCCGGTAGCATAACCTCTCTTTCAGCTCTTAGCTCATACTATCACTCTCACTAACTTGTTAACTCTTAGCACTAGCCTGTTCAATGTGGGGAGACAGACATTTATAGATGGGGAGAGAAAAGATATGCGTCATATGTGGACAGCTTCTGAGTTTTTGGCATTGTCCCAAAATAACCATTGAGCTGGGTTGTCTTGGATAGAAAAGACGACACCCGACTGCTTTTATGGGATTTTTGCTTCAGGGAACTGGGTGAGTCATGGAGGAAAAAAAAACATTCCAGTGCGCGCTGGCCAAAAATCATGCCCAAATTGTGTGGCGCGGGCCGTGCTCTATGAAAGGGCGTCTATGGGCGCGCCCTCTTTGTAGGAATTGAGCCATTGGCGCGGGTTAGACACTGTGGACCCACGCTAATGAAAAAAAGGGATTTTCCAGGGTTAATCTTCAAAGGGTGTCTTCAGGGTTATTGAAATTCATACTCAGGAGACCTCAATGCAAGTGTTTTCAAGTTATGTCACTGGTCACAGGTTCGTAAATGTGTCCTCCAATGTGTGACAGCGGGGGGGGTAACAAGGACGGTGACCAACGGTGACAAATTACTGCGTAACAGGTACATCAGTTACAATCAAATAAAAATAGCCGAAGAAGACCAAGAGAAGACTACTTTTACATCCCCTTGGGGTACTTATGCATATAGAGTCCTCCCCTTTGGTCTTTGTAATGCCCCCACCATGTTTTAGAGAGTTGTACTTGCCATTTTCTCTGATTTGATCCATGACCGTGTTGAGGTCTATATGGATGACTTCATAGTCTATGTAGATGACTTTTCACAGGTGTTGGGAAATCTAGAGAAAGTATTTATTCATTGTCAAGAAGCTAATCTAGCCCTTAGTAGTGATAAATATAAGATGATGCAAAATAAGGGTATTATTTTAGGCCACCATTTGTCATTAGAAGCAATTCACGTTTATCCAGCAAAAATTGAGGTAATCTCACATATCCCTATTTCTAGTTCGCAAAAAGAGGTAAGATTTTTTTTAGGGAATGCAGGTTATTATCGACGATTTATTGAGAATTTCACTAGAATTGCAACACCATTATTTAAATTATTAACTAAATATGATTACTTTGTATGGAATGTTGACTGTCAATAGGCTTTTAAGGTACTAAAGGAAAAGTTGTCCATTGTTCCAGTATTGAGAGGGCCAAAAATCATGCCCAAATTGTGTGGCGCGGGCCGTGCTCTATGAAAGGGCGTCTATGGGCGCGCCCTCTTTGTAGGAACTAAGCCATTGGCGCGGGTTAGACACTGTGGACCCGCGCTAATGAAAAAAAGGGATTTTCCAGGGTTAATCTTCAAAGGGTGTCTTCAGGGTTATTGAAATTCATACTCAGGAGACCTCAATGCAAGTGTTTTCAAGTTATGTCACTGGTCACAGGTTCGTAAATGTGTCCTCCAATGTGTGACAGCGGGGGGGGTAACAAGGACGGTGACCAACGGTGACAAATTACTGCGTAACAGGTACATCAGTTACAATCAAATAAAAATAGCCGAAGAAGACCAAGAGAAGACTACTTTTACATCCCCTTGGGGTACTTATGCATAT
The DNA here is from genome assembly GCA_000404065.3 of Pinus taeda. Taxonomy (NCBI): domain Eukaryota; kingdom Viridiplantae; phylum Streptophyta; class Pinopsida; order Pinales; family Pinaceae; genus Pinus; species Pinus taeda. The sequence goes on along the minus strand of APFE030313214.1, from coordinate 17,536 downwards.
AGAGTCCTCCCCTTTGGTCTTTGTAATGCCCCCACCATGTTTTAGAGAGTTGTACTTGCCATTTTCTCTGATTTGATCCATGACCGTGTTGAGGTCTATATGGATGACTTCATAGTCTATGTAGATGACTTTTCACAGGTGTTGGGAAATCTAGAGAAAGTATTTATTCATTGTCAAGAAGCTAATCTAGCCCTTAGTAGTGATAAATATAAGATGATGCAAAATAAGGGTATTATTTTAGGCCACCATTTGTCATTAGAAGCAATTCACGTTTATCCAGCAAAAATTGAGGTAATCTCACATATCCCTATTTCTAGTTCGCAAAAAGAGGTAAGATTTTTTTTAGGGAATGCAGGTTATTATCGACGATTTATTGAGAATTTCACTAGAATTGCAACACCATTATTTAAATTATTAACTAAATATGATTACTTTGTATGGAATGTTGACTGTCAATAGGCTTTTAAGGTACTAAAGGAAAAGTTGTCCATTGTTCCAGTATTGAGAGGGCCAAATTGGTCCTTGCCTTTTCATATTTGTACGGATGCTTTAGATACTGTACTGGGAGCAGTCTTGGGACAAAGGGAGGATTACGTTCCCTATGCTATTTATTTTGTCAACAAAAGTATTTCTCTTGTTGAATTAAATTATATGGTTACTGAAAAAGAGCTGTTAGTAGTTGTGCATGTTGTAGGAAATTTTAGGCATTATATTACTGGTTATGAGACATTTGTCCATACCGATCATTCTACTGTTAGATTTTTCATGAAAAAACCTATTACTAATAGTAGGATAACAAGATGGTTGTTGGTTTTACAAGAATTCAATATAGCTGTAATTGATAGGCCTGGAAGGGATAACATAGCAGTTGACTTCTTATCTCATTTGAACAATGTGGAGGGAAGCATGCAAACACCAGTGCCTGATGAATTCCAAATGAAGCATTATTTTCCATTTCCACTATTACTCCTTGGTTCGCTGATGTCACCAATTATCTGGTATCAGGGAAACTACCTCAAAAAATGTCGGCCCGGGAAAAACATAATATAGTGTAGCATAGTGCTAATTTCTCTTGGATCGAAGGGGATCTATTTTATACTGGGCCAGACTTGAGTATGAGATGGTGTGTGCCAAAAGATGAAATGTATGATGTATCGAGAGCCAGTCACAATGAGCCTTGTGGTGGCTATGTTTCCAATAAAAGGACTGCATACAAAGTTCTTTGTACTAGATACTATTGGCCTACACTTTTTAAAGATGCGAAAAAGTTTGTTTTAAGTTGTGATGCTTGCCAACGGATGGGGAGACTAGTTGCCTCTGATGAAATGCCTCTTAAACCACAAATCGCCATTGAACCTTTTGAGAAGTAGGCACTAGACTTCGTAGGGCCCATCTCCTCAATGTCAAAGAAGAAAAAATATATCTTGGTGTGCACTAACTACGTCACCAAGTGGGTGGAGGCTAAAGCATTGTATGCTACCACTGAAAAGGCATTAGTATAATTTTTGTTCAAGGACATATTTACGAGATACAATGTGCGTCGTGAAATCGCCACTGAAAAGGGTACACAATTTACATCAAAGTTGGTCAAGGCACTCACGAAGCACTATCAAATTAAACATCACAAATCAACTCCTTACCACCCCCAAGATAACGGGCAAGTGGAGTCCATGAACAAAGTTTTGGAATCCATCCTCACAAAAACTATTCAATTGCATCATATGGATTGGGTGGATAGGTTACTGGAGGCACTATGGGCTTACCGGATCACTTGGAGAAATGTGACTGGACACACACCTTATGAGTTAGTCTATGGTAAACAAGTGCTCTTGCCCATTGAGTTTCAAGTAAAAACATTCAGGACTGCCACCTAGTTGGGCATGAATTAAATGAAGCTCAAGAGAAGAGGCTGATGCAATTGAATGAAGTTGACGAAATCCGACAAGATGCCTACCATAGAACTGCATTGGTGTAAATCCACTCGATGGCACGACAAATTTATCAAGAAGAAATCATTTCGCCCAAGTGAGTAGGCCTTGTTATATGATATTAAGTTTAAACAATTTAAAGGTAAATTTTCTACCAGATGGTTAGGATAGTATGAAGTAAATGAAGTTTTTGATAACGGTTCAATTTGTATCTGAACTATTAATGATGATAAGACATCTTTTATAGTAAATGGTCATCGGCTTAAAGTTTATCACAAACCACTTTCACGTGATCAATTTTTGCAAGAAGTACGAAAGGATCCAGGGTTGGAGATGATTCATGCAAATAACTAGCCCCTTCCTGGTTGAGTTGGTTAATTTCTTTATATTTACTTATGCATATATATAAAAACCAATGGGTTGTTATTTTTTTTATATTTATAGGTGGTTCTCCCGATAACCCATGTAGAATAAAGGAGGAATTCACTAGGAGCAAGTTTATTCCTTAATCCATGCCTAGTGGATTACTTATGGAAAAGGAACTCATGGAGTCTTCTTTGGAGGTCTTCAGACTCTCTAAACATGAAGCTCCCGAGCATTGATTGATCCAAGCTTGCAAAATGATATGGACTAGAACTAGTATAGGGATTCCTTAAGTATATAATTGTTCTTTTCTGGGCTCAAGGAAATGTTTACGGAAAGGAAACCCCCTGGAGTCTACTATGGGCGATTCAAACTCTCTAAACATGAATGCCTTGAGCACAAAATACTTTAGGCTCGCTAAAATAATAAAGTAGTGGTAGTTTAGGGATCCTTTGGGCATTGAATTATTCTTTTCCGGGCCCAAAGGAATAATTAAAAAAAAAAAAATCCCCCTTGGAGCTCTCTTTCTGGACATTTCCATCTCCCTAAATAAGAAATGCCCCAGGCAGTTGTCATCTCAAGCCTGGTCAAAAAAACCATGAGATGATAGACAGGGTTCTAGTGCTATTCCATAGCAAATTTGATGCCAATTTCTCAAAAGAACTACAGATCTATGTTCTATTTCCTATGTTTAACTAGTTTTGTTCACAAGTACTTAATGGGCTAGAGTTTTCCTAAGAATCAGTTTGTTTCAAGATTCTACAATATTTTTAATGATATGAATGTTCAAGTGCTAATCCTTACAACAACACCATCAGTCTCTTAAAACATATCAATCTCTCAAAAATATGTAAACTCTGCTGCTAAAGCACCAAGAAGTCTTATCAAAAGATTCGATCTCTCAGTTCATTGCAGAAATCACTATTCTCTGTACAATGAGGGAACATGTTCAACCGATGGATCTAGAATGTGTTCACACTATCTTCTATACCCAAGATTGTTACAGTGACAAAGGTATTGCACTTAACTTACTTAATTTGGTCTCGGATAGTTCTAATGCTCACCAAATGTAATTGTATTTTGCCTAATTTCCTAAAATCCTAGGCTCTATTCCTATTTCTAGCCCCACGTCCTAACGTATTCCTGGATTTAATTGAGCCAATTCCCATTTCGGCTTCCTCTTGATTATGATTCCTATCCCTTCTTCATGTATAGTCATAATTCGGGCATGATTTCCCTTGATGGGCACAACATACACCGATGTGTGGGCTGGATGAAGGGTATTATTCCTTAGAGTACGCACAACTGTCAATATGATGTGACGAGTAGTCTTTGGTTGAGGTCGATGCTAAGTCTATTCCATATCAGTGGTCCTTTATCGACTTTGTTCACAGGTGTGATGCTGTAATGATGAACGATTGTCACCTCTCGTTCCAGAAGGCGACAAATGCATTATCGCCCTTGATGCCCATGACTCCAACATGAAATACATTTTCCTTTCTAAGTGCATTACCTTAAGTTCCATTCCCAAATTTTTAATCGCTGCATCATTTCTATTTATTCACGATTACTCCAGAAGAATTGTTCTCACTACAGAGGTGTCTCGTAATTCTACAGGTGCACTCAAAATTTTACCGTGGGAGTAGATAAGCAAGAGCCCACACTTGGGTAGTTTTCGTGGACCCTTGAATATGTCTTGTAAGGTAGTCATCGAAGAGAAGGGATGGTCAATTAAGTTTTAGGGGTACAACAATGCATTTGCTTTGGCCTCTGCCCAAATGTTTGACGGGAAGAGAGCCAAAGTTGGAAAATTGAAACTCAAGATCACAGAGTATTCTCTCAGTGAAGCAATATGGCTACATTCAAGTGGGGAACATTTCTTCAAGGGTGGCTAATTACACATTCTCGATTATGCAGTGTTTCTAAAACTAGCTTATCAGTCACTAATTTAGGCCAAAGGAGTCTTGCATACCTACATTCAGGATCAATGACATCCCCTATTAACTATGATCCAACGTTTCTTAACCTGCGAAGGAAGGTACAACATCATTTTTGTATATCATATCAGGCTCTTAATGCATTTAATAGAGGACTAATCCATAAATATTCCCCATTTCTTGAAATATATCCTCCACAAGATGGCCAAGGGAGTACAATCTGAGGGTAAGAAAGCAAAGACTTCCCTCTACCATCATAGTTTGATTAAAATTTTGATTGTGGCTGAACTGAGTAAGAGAAAGAAGTATTGGTAAGAATTTCTCATAGAGAAGTTTCCAGGAGAAGAGACATAGGTCAAGTGGAGATAGAGCCATGTTGATAAAAATTGAATTCTAGGAGAGAAACCCCTGCACCTACCTCATAAAGTACCCCTAATTCCCCCACTTATCTTACCCATTCTGTGTCGCCTCCTCCTAGGAATTTTAAAATTCTTGATCCCTCTTCTAGCTAGGCAGCTGAGCCTTCAAAGATACAGTTAGAAAATAAGAAAAAAGGGAAAAGGAGAAGGGAGGCCTTAACCTCCACAGATGAGCCATCTGAAATTCCCTCAACAGGTTAATACAGTCGAAAACACAAGAACAAGGTTATGAGAACCTTTTTTCCTGCTCACAAAACATCAACTCCTAATATAGAAACTCTTATACAAGGTGGAAGAAGGACTGAAAGAATGAATAAAAGTCCTCACACCCCATGTGCATGTCGAGCTGCTAGTCCTTCACAAGTGTTTGTAATTTCCTCTCCAGAGTTTGTTGCTCAATCTCCATTATCTCTCTCTCAGACTACTTCACCTCCATTGTAGTCCCAAATTCCCGATGCCATTGCTTAGGATTTGCATACTTCCACTTAGCCTTTAGCCAATAAACAACATCACTTCTCTTCACCTAAAAATAGTGTAAGTTAGATGCCTGGAGGAAGTCCTTCCCAACAATCCACAACTCCAGCAACTCCAACAAGGACACCTGTTTTTGAAGAAGAGGAGAACCTAAGAATTAAGTTGATCAGACTCCAGAAAAGGATTGGTAAAATCAAAAATTAGGCTCATAAATTTAAGCTATTGTTTCACTATGTCCGAGGAGTGAATGATCAGCTGCATGATAATAATGTGAGACTCTTCTTTCAAAATGATGCTTTGAAGAGAAAGAATAGACAACTTTTGACATGGAAAGCAAACAGGACTCGTCCTACAAAAAGAATCAATGCTCAAAAGTTACCGAGGCAGATGGTGGGCTCTAGTATTGCAGCAATAATGCTGCAACTCCTGGGACTCCCTTCTTTACTTTTATCAACCCAGTAGTTCGTAACAAACTTAGAAGCGATGGTGCTATATGCACAAGTACTAGCTCTTGCCACACGCTGTCACTTGTTCAGCTAGCACAAGTCCGCTAGGAGCTTAAGCCAACTTCTATGAGCTCTTAGAAGAAGGTTTTAATTGTGATGGATGAAATTTAATTCAACAGAGGCTAATCTACTTGCAGAAAGAAGTGGAAAGCTGAAAGGAAATGCAAACCCTAGCAAACCCTAGTTTTACCAACTAACCCTACTGCTGCAAGAAAAGGGATGAAAGCTACAGAAATGGATGCCATTGACTCTTGGAAAGGTAAAGTGCATGTGAATAAGCTACTTCTAAATTGAAATATGAAAAGGAATATCTTTTTGTATTTTTGAGTAATCTTGTAGATTATTATGCATGTGCTTTAACTATTTTTGACTGTGCAGAGGTTGATTGGTGAAAGGAAAAGGAGTGGGCACTTGCAGGAGATTGGGAAGGTGAGAAGAGGGCCTAAGGGGTACCTAGCACCCTTCTACAGAGGTTCATAGTGATCAGATCTCGAAAAACCACTCACATGAACTTCTACAGGAAGTCTGCCAGGGTTCTACAGGATTTCCTACAGGAAGATCCGAAAGAGGATTTTGGAGGGTTGATGGAGGAAAAACGACAGGAAAGTGGAAATGGAGGTTGGATAAGGATGTTAAGGGGTCTAGGACTTGGTGAATGAGGTTAAGAAGTGATTAAGGTGATTGGATTTGTTCAAGGATGTAAGGAGCAAGGTTGCACAAAGATATGGGAAGTAGGTAAAATTGGAAAAGGGTGGCGAACGAAGGGAAGGAATCTGGAATTAGGGGGTGGAGTAGGTGGTATGATGGAGGAAGGATAGACAGAGAGGTATTACATATGCTCTACACACTATTTCTCAAGACTGATCAAAGAAAGACTAGAAAAATCAGAGATCTAGCTATATTGACCTACGTTGACCTACAAACCAAAAATATGATGAACATAAGTTTATTGGCAGAAAATCACGCAAGATAACTATGGAAACTAAGCAAGAACAAATTCTAAACATGCAAGTACAACTAGTATCAACTTTCTTAACTAAAAGTCAAACACTAGCAATTGCATGAAGAGGCAAAAATAGTGTTTTTGTGGCAGCAAGTATGCCTTGGTCTGAGCTCATGGTCCCAAGGAGGGAGAGATGAGATCAAGGATTTCTTGATGGCCTTTTTGCAGATCTTTTCCTTTACCTAAATTTCAAATCAACCTGAAGTATGAAAGCTATTTTAATCATAAAAAACAACCTAAGTAGCAAAGCAAGATCTTAACCTAAATAACAGAAATTATTCTATGAATGTAGAAAAGACACATAAAATTACAGAAAGGAGGTATTGGGCACTTGGGTTGGGCCCAAACCCAAGAGCTACAGCCTCCTAAGAAAGATTAGAGCTGGTGCAAAGTTGGATTTATCTTTATTGATAAAAAAATAGTTACATCCCAAAAACTGTCTAGAAGAAAAAGCTCGAAAATGTGTTGATACAGAGCTGAACTAAAGTGCGAAAATATACTAACAAATGACCGACCTACTGAATAAAATCTAACTACAATCTGACTAAAATATAACTAACTCAAATGAGGCCCTAAGCCTTCTTATTTATACAAATTGAGGACCCCAACAACCCTCCTAAACTTTAGAAACTAGGCTGCCAAAACTTGCAGTTAACGATAGTCCTACTTGACTTGCTTAGCTGCCCCTTGTGCTCCAAGTTTTTGATGGAGAATTCAAGGTAAGGGCTCATAAATGAAGGGGACACCTTCCTACAAACCATCTACCTTGTTCTTCCACAAATTTGGCTGCCAAGTGCTTATTAAACCTTTGATTTTGTCTCAAAATTGACCAAAAATATTCATAAAGCACACATTAGACTTTTTGGCATAATGACTAACCCAATTCACTCTATTAGCATAAACGTAATAAAAAACATGCAATAAACTAATGAGAATGGTGGATTAAGTCAAATTAGGAGGCTAAATGAGCCCATATAATTACCCATTTCTGGGGCTAGTCATCACCCCCCTACTGAAGGTGTTGCTCATCCTCTGAGAAACTAATCCATCTCCTCATCCTAGATGGCCCTGATGGCCTCCCTATCATCCCAAGATTTTGAAGTGGCTTGCTCATGTGTGCTATAAAATTTTGCCTTCTTGTCCATGTCCTTCCACTGCTCCTCCTATTTTGCTTGTTTGAATTCTTGTGCTTTTTATGGCCCTAAAATACATGGAAGTTTTCCTTTTTAATTTCCTTTTTGTTTTGTAGGTGTGCTTAATGCAGCAAGCACAACTTATTTTTCCCTTTCCAATATCTCAGGTGATTTCTCCTCTTGCTGTTCTTTCTCCTTGCTTCCTGTAGAAATCCCTGTGTCAATTGTTTTTGTGTGTGTTGCTGAGATCTCAGGTTGTGTCTTTTCCTTTTGTTTTTGTGTGGCTGCTTTGGCTGTGGCAGCCTTCATTTGGGCCTTTTCGGCCTTCTCTGTTCTACTCCACATCCTCTTTTCCCTTGGTGTTTTTGCTGTTGTTTCTCCCTTTGTTTTAGGCTCAACGATCTGGCCCCTTTCCCCTTTTTCTTTCTGTTCTTTCTGTGCTTGAATGTCCTGTGTTCCTTCACCATTGGTTTTCTCACCTTCTTCAGTGTGTTCTCTCTCCTGACTGCTGGATGGGGTGATGTTTTCGGCCAAAATTCTAATATTGTCATCCCTGGACATGTTTATGAATATTTTCCAAGATATGGGAACAATGTAGGTGTGCAAAGCATCTTCCACCAATAGTTTGATGAGCCCATGATGGGCCAACTGATCTGGGATTCCTTCATTTAACTTTGTACCACATTCAATTAGTGACTGAGGAAAGAAATAGGGGATGCTCAGTTTCTTGGCTGGAGGGAAGTCAATCTCATGCCTTAGTTCACACAGCGACCTGAAATGATAACCATAGATGATGCTAAACCTCCCTTCACACGTGATGTACTTCATAATTTGGAAACTGATTTCACTCCAGAGAGTAGGCAAGCTGGTTCTTCTAACCCCGACTTTGTCTTCTACAGGATGCTCCTCGGGCAGAAATAATGTTTTATTAGCAACTTGGCCCAATGACCTTTCTTCTTTGCTCCAAGGGAGCCCCAATGGTAGACCAATAACTCGACTGATGAGCTCAGGGGTAAGTTCTAGGGTCAAACCCCTAAAACTAATTGTGGCATGTGTATTTGATTATGGTCTCAAGGACATTAAAAACTTCTCATTTATCTCCTCATCATGACCCTAGATTTTGTCAAAGAAGGATATCCAATTTGCTTGGGTGAAGAGGTCCACCACCTCAGGATGCTCATGCAGTTTGCTAGAGTCCGAGGGTTATTTCCTTATGAATTCTCTTAGCATGGTGAGAGTTCTCTTTTTATGTTTTAATTAGAAAAGGAAATGCTCAGGCAACCAAACATTCAATCTGAAACAGAGGATAGCTGAATTTGGTTTCCCCTGAACCCAAGAAGGAATTTCTCGTGTGTCCAATATCAACTAGCAACAATTCCCTTGTTTTATGATTGCTGTCACCCAGAGCTCAACTGTTTTCTTATGAAAGGAAGAATTTTTCTTTTACAGACAGAGCACAAGGATCAGGTTCCCTTCTCAGCACGCAGACAGATATGCAAATTCATTTTTTTTTTGACACACACAGGCTGGCCTCCACGGTTGCAGATATCTTCCCTACAGGAGAATTTAAAAAGAAAACATGGAGGAGATTTTTGATGCAGGAAAACTGGGGAAACTCAGTGCAATATGCAGGAAAACGTTTTACTTCCACTACATAGGTAGACGGTTCCTCTGATTTTCCAATATGATGCCATTCAATTCACCACCTTGCACAAGCGTACCATGCATAGAGGAGTTTTTTTCCAGCCTACCTCATTTGGAGCTCCAAATTCAATGAAAATCCTAGGTTTTCCTACTCCATAAAGTTGTTCTGCCTTTCTTGTAGAAGGCTCCTGATTCCTGTAGAACTGTTACAACTTCCTATAGAATGCCGATAAGCAGGAGGGTTTTGAAAAATGGCCAAGAAAGACTGGTTCGCTGCTATGGAGGTGGTATGGAGCTCATTGCAGCTGCAGGGATGATGATAAAATGGAAACAACAGTGGTGAGAGAATTTCAAAGATGAGTTTGATTGGCTATTGTTGAGCCTCAAACTTACACTTCTTTACACATCCTCCCAACCTCTTTTTCCTATTCATTTCCCTATTTTGCCACTCATTCCCTCCATCAATTTGCTCAAATCATTGTATTATAGAACTTTTTACATGATTTTATAATTATGTTAATGACTGTGTTTGGTTTAGAATTTTGGTCCAAGGTGCTGCGTTTCCACAGCTCATGCAGGGTTTACACAGGGTTTTCCGCAGCTGATCCCAGTTTCCGCAGCCAACCCCTAATTCTGCAGCTGTTTTATTAAACGCTATGTTACAGGTGTCCTCCGGGAAGAAGAGCCACATGGGAAAGTTCGTGGAACCAAGGACATGGTGCGTGTCCTTCCAGATCATCCATACCAGTCATCCAAGCCCGTGGTCAACGAGGATGCAACTTCGGTCAAACATAGGTCATTGGCGGTGGCACGGCTTTGCGTGTTCTATTTTAGAGCGCATGGGGAATAGGTGGCATCGTCCTCAGTTATGAAAGTAGTGGGAGACACAATCCAACAATAGATTGAATGCCCACGATGACCGTTGCCTAGATCCGAGGACGTAGCAAGACTACGTGTTTCAATTCAGCTGTTCGAATTGCTTAAATTTCGTTAAGCTAGTTTACCTTCTGCAATTATAAATAGAGCGTCTTTGAATGCTGGACAAGTTAGTTGTTAGTTGTTAGCTGTTGTTTTGATACCTTTGAACTCCCACTGTATTTACTTATTTTATGCGCAATACATGAGAAGACTGTTATTCCATTTACGCGTGTGATTGATCTTTGAATGGCTGGAGTAGGCAGAGGGCCCCTGTTTACTAAGGCCTGTATATTATTTTAGTTTCTCGCATTTCGTTTTCTTATTTCATGTATATAATGCCTTTAATTGCTGTGTTTTAGATAGTTGTACATGCATTTCCATTTCTGCTTGTTTACATTTATGCTCTTTTTCGTGACTGATCAGTGTGTTATGCAGGTTTCTTAGGCGTGCCCGGGACAGTTTTATGCTTTTCTTTTGCACAACTAGTGATATGTGTGATCATCTTGTCTATGTTGCTGACCTTCTCCGTTTTGCAGCCTTTATTTCATCATTATCATTTAATTAATTTGCATATTTGCTTTTTTTGTTTGTAGATATCAAGTTGTTTATCTATTGATGGTCTCTTCTTTATAACTTAATATCTTTATTGAGGACCAAAACATCACTTAATGCAGCTTGGTTTAGTTGTTCAGAAACTCACAATTGCTTGACTTGTTTTAATGGTTTATCACATGATACATTCAGTTAAAAGGCAAGAGGTTAAGAAGAAGTTAAAGTATTTGTGACTAGTCTTTCTTTTAGATAGATTTACTTTAGTTTCAACATTGCTTAGTGGTTATTTGATATAGATTTCATTTGCATTTCCTTGCAGCAATAGAGGCACTGGGCCAATGTCATTAGTCTTTTATTTAATGCCTTTACTTTCCTTTAAGCATTGATTTCATTTCAAGCTTTCTTGTAGAGTACTTTTAAGCTGTAAAAAGCGCATCACAATCTCACACACTTCACTCACTTGATTTTGAGTTTTAAGAAGCACATCACCATCTCACACACTTCACTCACTTTATTTCGTCACACCACATTAGGAGAGATATACTTAAAAACAACCCTAAAAAGTTAAAAACGACAAAAGCTTAAGAAATAGTTGCCTAAGTACATACAGTACACCTCACTTCATCAGCTTACGAGCCCCGGGTTGACATTTAAAATTTGCAATTTAGACATCACTAAATTGACCAAACATTTTTGGCGCCGTTGCCAGGGAAGTGAAATTAGGTAGCCAATTTCTAAAAAAAAATATATAAATAAGAAAATTTCAAGAAAGGAAAATTAATAACCTCTCAAAGTATGCTCTCCTCCTGCACTTAGTATGATCTGGAGGATCAAAAAAGAGAAAGTTATTGGTTTAATAGTTTCTTGAGTATGCTCTCTTCTTGCACCTAGAGTGATCTGGAAGATTAGAAAAAGAATTATTACCTTGACTTGAAGAAAAAATAAAAAATGACATGCATAGAGCAACAGATTATAGGGGAAGGTTTTTAGGTAGAGCCAAGAGTTCGATTTTCACAACTCCATCTACTTCAAGAAATAGGCAAGAGACACCTTCATCATCTCCAACTCATACTCCTAGCTCTAGGATTCCTGGAATTCAAGAGGCAGTAGTTGACTCTCCCATACCATCTATTGAATTCGAAGGAGATTCTTTCCTTTCTTCTACAGGGAGACAGATTGTAATTGAAGAAATGGAATCACCTGAAGAAGAAGGAGAGATTCCTCCTCATTCACCCTTGGTAGAGGAACCAGAGAAATTTGAGGTCTCTGAAGAAACTACCATGGCAGAAGAAAGAGAAACCGGACTTGGAGGAGGTAGAGGTAGAGGTAGAGGTGGAGGACGAAATAATGGAGGAGGTAGAGGTAACAATGGAGGAAATAAGAATGGAGACAATTCATTTGGATTTCCCATAGTCGATGATGACTCCCGAGCCACAATGAAAAACATTTCGCCATCCGTCCTCCCAAATTTACATGGGTTAAGAAATGAGGACCCTGAGAAATTTCTATTTGAGTTTGAGGTCGTATGTCGAACTTATGATTATCTGGAAGACGCTCAAAAACTCAAACTGTTCCCTTCAACATTGAAAGGGGCAGCATTGAAATGGTTCATGGGATTACTCACTCAATCCATTAGTACCTGGAATGATATGAAACAAACATTTTTGGATAGGTACCTGGACTATTGTATGCCCACCAATCACAAGGATGAGGTATTCAAGATGGTGCAAAAGGAAGATGAAAATTTGGAGGATTTACTTGAAAGATTTCAATATAACCTGAAAAGAGAAAAATGAGTAACTTGGATGAGGAAACCTTGAAAGCCCTTCTATTAAAAGCCATTAGAGATGAATGGATAGATATTTGAACATGATGGGAAAAGGAGACATATCTCAACTTCCACTTCATGATATAGCAGAGCTATGTGTTCATCTCTCATGGGGGAAATCTAAAACTCAAAAAGGGCCTAGAAATCCTTCTCTCCTCAGAGCAAACAAATCT
>APFE030313203.1:27842-80722 GCA_000404065.3 Pinus taeda | reverse complement strand
ATAACCATACATGATAAACTAAGCCTAAAAACGTTGTTTTGATAAATGATAAAACTACTATATCCATCGTGACGTGAGATTTAATTACACTCTACAAAGCTTCCTTGCCAACTGAGGTTGAGTTTCATGTTTTTCAAGAGCTATAAGAACAGGCTTATGAAGGCCGTTGCTAAGGGACCGAATCATGGCATGGACAAGATAGCTCCACGCCATGTGAATTAACCTGTGATTTCTAGTACCACAAGGTAAGTCTCCAACAAAATCTTTGCAGGTGATGGATCACCTGTACATATAGACATGCGCATAGCAGAATATGGGTTAGGAGAAGTTAAATGAAAATATGAGAAGCTTAACCATGGAAATGTACACTACGATGTTACAGCGCTGGAAGATGGTTAGTTCATATAATATGATTTTAATTTTTTTTTCGTATATTGTTTTTACTTAAATTATACTTTTAAATTAGTCATAAAGTTATAGTTATTAAAACATTTATCATTATATATATTACTATAATATTATAAGAATATAGCATTAATATTTTGTATTTTTATTAATTTAAATTATTTTTGTCAATGATGTTAAAAATAATTCAATAATTTTAAAAAATACCTAAGTTATAATTTTTTATTTTTAATTCGATAAGAAAATTATATTCTTAATTGAATATAAATTTTATCACTGATTGTGATGTCGATGCTCAACCTCAAGTTAAGAGGTATTTATTATGGAGTAAAAATAAAAATAAAAAAATTAAGTAAAACAATCATAAAAGATTAATAATTTCGCTTTCAGTCATCATTCTTGTAAATAGAGGGCATTCTTCAATGTAGTATTTCAGTGATATGTAATTTTGTCCATGTTCAAAATGGAATTGAAACATGGCTATTTTAAAATAAAAAACAAAAATGAATATGTATGTTTATTTAGTTTTAATTAAAAGTATTATAAAACATATTGTTGCATATTGTTGTTGATATTATAATTTAGTGTTGTAAAAATATATTACAATTCATTGTGGTAAAAATATTTCCGTATACATAATACAACTTCATATCAACATGACATAATATGTTTCAAACTTACACCAAATATTTATGCTAACTAATTTTTATGGATATGAACTTTATTTATATCTATATAAAAAGAAAATGTTAAAATAAAATATTTTGATATTATATATAATAAAATTTCATGTCAAAAGAGCAAAAAAATAATTGAATGTTAAAATGTAAAATAAAAAATATTAGGTACTTCCTAATAGAAATAATAACAAGCATATTTGTAATTCATGTAGATTTGTAATTCATTCAACTCCTATGTAGAATTAATATGTGCAAATATTTATAATAATAAAAAAGTTCAATGTGGATTATAAATACAAGAATTTAATATGAATGATTAAGTAATATTATGATATACTTAAAAAGATACGAATAACAAAAAGAAATCTTAATCTTGATGTTACGTAAAATATTATATTTAAAAAAAACATGTATATATCATTAAAAGTAGTTGAAAAAATAAGATTTTAATGTTAAAATTTGTAAAGTAGTCTCACTATCTTACATTTTGGTCCCTTTTTAATCATGTGTAAGTGTACCAATATTACACTAAATCCAAGAAATATTTTTTGGAATTCCAAGTTTAAGTTGTGTACTCCATATAGCATATAAAAATATAATTTAAACAAAGAAAAATTACACATTGTATCTATAGAGAGATATAACTACTACAATTTAAGAGAGATAACCACCACATATTCATTTGAGAACCACTATATATTCTTTGGGATCCATTAAGGGATGAGAGCAATGCAATTTCGAGGTTTGCATCTAAATAGATGTGCTGTAATACATATTTATTTAAGAACCACTACATATTCATTTGAGAACTACTATATATTATTTGGGACCCATTAAGAGATGAGAGGAATGCAATTTCCACGTTTGTACCTAAATAGATTTGATCCCTCTCCGGACATGCTAGATCGCGATTAAGATGGATCTATAGTAGTTGCACAGAGAGATGCATTCTCCAACAAAAACTATGAGGCAAATCTATTATTGTATGTGAAATAAAAACAAAATATTCGAAGAGAAATGTTAGCTATACTAAAAAGGAAAAATGAATATACATATTTAGTTAGTTTTCATTAAAAAAATTATAAACATCGGTACTTCAAAAATATTTCAACAAAAACAAACTATTTGAAGATCTATATTAGCCAAATTTAGTTGATATCAACTTCATTTAAATCTATATATAAAATATTAAAAGAAAAAATAGTTATTAATATTGTATATAGTAGATTATTCAATGGCCAAAGGAGAAAAGTAATTAAAAGTTAAAAAATAAAATAAAACACAAAGAAAATGTGTAATTTATTCAAATTTTAATGTGAAAATAATATGTGACATTTAAAGATATTTATAATAAAGTTTAATATGAGTCATCAATAAAATAATTAATATGCATGCTTAACTAATATTGAGATATAGTTAAAAATATATTAATAACAAAAAATATGTCTCCACTCACTCACATGTTATGTAAAATATTTTAATGTCAGTTAAGTATATATTATATATGGTTGAAAAACATCTATCAATAAAATAATTTAATATATATGATTAACTAATATTGAGGTATAGTTAAAAATATATTAATAACAAAAAATATGTCTCCACTCACTCACATGTTATGTAAAATATTTTAATGTCAGTTAAGTATATATTATATAAATTTAAAAAATTCTATGGATTATATGATACAAAGAAAATTAGAAAAAAAAATTAATGGTTAAAATGTGTAAAATAGTTTCACTATTTCACAACTTTGGTCATTTTCTCATTTTTTTTGTTGTCTCCTTTTGGGACATTTTTCATGAAATCAAAGAAAGAGTTTTTGGACTTACAAGTTTAAGTTGTGTACTCTACATATAATACAAAAATAAAATTTAAAAAATAAAGAACTATACATTGTATTTTTGTAGAGATCCACTACATATTCATTGGGATCTATGAAGTCATGTGAGGGATACTATTGTTTTTTCAAATTTTGCACTCTATTAGAGGTTTTCACCTAAAAATATTTGATACCTCTAGAGGCATCCAAGGTGTGTTCTACAGACCATCATGAGGGTGATGTGCTATTCCATTCATGTTCAACTTGGAGTTGGACCATGTCCCTCTTAACATAAAAATAAAATATTTTAAAAGAAACATTGGCTCTAATAAAAATAAAAAGTGAATATGCATCCATGTTAAGTTAGTTTTAATTAAAAACCTTCTCAAACATAAAAAATCTCAACATCATTATGGTTACTGAATTTCTTGTTGATATTACAAATCAAGGCTACATGATGTAATATAATTTCTTATAAACTTTAAGAAAAAGTAAAATAATTAAAGGTAAAAGAAAGTAAATATATATTATATATATATATATTATATATATATATATATATATATATATATATATATATATATATTTATATATTATACTTTTTCAAAAATATTTTAATAGAAATTAATTAAACTATTTAAAGATTTTAAATGGGTATCACTTCATATATATATATGTTAAAAAAAATTTTTAATGTTTTTATATAATTAAATATTAATTTCCACATAAATAGTAATTGAAAATTAAAAAATTAAAATTAGAGATATCAAAATACTACTACATGATCGTGAAAATAATACTCTACAAATTTGGATAAATAAATAAGTGTTTAAATATTTTGGTTAACTTTTAAGAATATGTGTGTGAATATATATATATATACCGTTCAAACATCAATAAAGTCACGTACAATAAATAAGTACATAATAAAAAATAAAAAAAAATGGTATTATCGAATACAAAACAGGATTATCAAATACACCCCACTTTCCACGAGGTTATTGATTCTTTAATGTGATGTGAACTCCAGCAAGGATGTCATACTATTATTTATTCAAAATTTATTCTTCGTCAGGTCTTCTACCTTCCTATAAATGGGGCGTTGATCTATTTACCACTGATTTGTTTTTAACCAAGGGAATCAAACTAACTTAGTTTTCAATGCTGGAGGGAATTCTCAGACCCTCCACAATACCTACCGTCGAGGTGACAGCAAATGGGACTGCCACTCGTCCGTCAGTACACAGTTGATCTTTGCCTTGCTAACCCAACGGTGTAGATATGTTTAGGAGGTTTTCAGGTAACCACCTCGCGTCGATGCCTCTGATTCCAGCCATTTGGAGTCTAGCTTCACTGGGAGGCTATGCTCTGCAACTCCTTTTAAACTCAACATACCAGTATGCACCAGGTAAATTCATGAACCCTCCTTACAAAGTGCTTACAAATTTTGTTGTTGTTTTTTCTAAAATATGCGGCTAATGCTTCAATAAAATATTCTTCTTTGCTTTAACTATCCACCACAAGATCCACTATTTCAAGGGGGGCTACAGAACTTGTTTTCCAGGTCTTTGGACGGGTATCACCGAACCTTTTTTCTTCCTAGTTATTTCATCATGACAAAACTCAGGTAATCTTTTTTCTTCCTAGTTATTTCATCATGACAAAACTCAGGTAATCTTACCATGGAAGATCTTATCGTCCAAGTTACAATGTTTAATTTGAAACCAACCTTTTATTTGTTTTCATGGGTTGTTTTTGCAGACCAACAACAAACCCCATGTGGGGTTGGCGTTGTCAGCTGTTATGAACTCTAGAAGCACGTGAACAACTTCTGTCACTCAGGTTGGCTAGCGCACTCTAAGGCTTGTCTTATGATATCCTTTGAGTCTCTTCAAGTTATATTACTGTGGAACATGTATTATTCCTCTTCCAGCAGAGGGTTTGATAGTGAAATGGGCTATTGTACACCCGAAACTCGCCTGAAGCATTCTAGGGCTCCATGAAGCCACCGAGCCTGCAAATGCTTTGAATAAAATCAACCTTAGTCCCTGGTTTGAGGATTCCTCGGACCAAACTATAGTTGAATTGTTCACAACCCAACAACAGGGTTTTTGCCTTAATTAAAAATTCTATGTATATGATCTACTATGATTGTATTTATTTTCTACAATGTAATTTAAATAATTTGACAGATTCAAATTCGGTTTACGTTGATCTGGTTGTTTCATTCAAGCGAACAAGAGGTATAGGGAAATTATTTATGTCTTTTAAGATGAATCATACTGGTTGGTTCAAAAAACCTCGACAAATGTTTGTCTACATGTGATTTACGCAGAAGTTATTCTTTCAAATATTCATTCAGTTCAATGGCTAATCAAGTTATGGAGCATAACTCTTTTAGCCCTTTCAACAATTATATTAGTATTTTAAAAAAAATGTATTTTTGTCTAAAAAAAGAAGGTAGTCATATGCCTTGCACGTCTTACATTCAATATACAAGTCATGCTCTTAAATGTACAAGTCATGTTGTTACATTTACTGGGTGCTTCACTTGTTTACTCATTTCGAGTTAATGAATAAGATTGCTAATATCTCTCTTTACTGTTAATTTTACAAATAAATAGTGTTATGAGTTTCATTCCTATCGTTTTGATTAATATTGTTATTTTCATTTGATCGATGTATATAATTTGTACAACGAAGATACCTTAGTTTGCCCAATGGAGCTCTTTCTTTGAAATTGGGGTTTCTTTTCCAAGAGGGTCAATCTACCTAAACATGTTATTCTCGCTGGAGGATGGGTATTTTAATACCTCACTTACTCTAAAACAAACATATTGGCACTACGGACATAGTTCATTTACTCCATTTACTTTAGTTTATCAGTCATAGTGTCTTTGTTGATTATGGGTTTAAGAACGTTACCATTTCAGTCCTATTCGATAGGTATATCTCACAGTATGCTCTATTAGTTTGTACAATTTATTTGTCCAAGAATGCATACTCAAATAAGTACTATGTAATCTTTACATATACCACATGTTATCCGAGTTACATTCTTAATTCATAGGTACATAACAAAAACAGTCTTTTCTCAAATAAGTATTATGTAAATCTTACATATACCACATGTTGTCGCAATTACATGCTTAATTCATAAGTACATAACAAACACAACCTTTTCTTACTCATATAATGCATTCACAGAACATAATAGAAGTTGTATTCTTTACTTATTTATTGTGCTCTTAGAAACATATCATAAGCAATATTATTTTTCTTATGTGATGCATTCTCATAACATAAACATAACTACTTTTTCTTATCTGATGCATTCTCAGAAGCACAATCTAGACAAAATTACTTATTCTTATTGTTGCATTCTTAGAAGCATAACATGACCATAGTTACTTATCTAACACGTTCACAATTTTCCAAGAAGGTGAACTTCGGACAACACCACACTTCCAAGCCTACGCAACTTGCAATCACATCCAAGTTCCACCCTGAGCTTCCTCCTTCTAGTACATTTGTTGACAATAACCTCTCATAGGTTACTTCATAGATCTCAAGGGCCCTAGTCCAGCCTGGAAAAGTCAAATTTTCTCTATGATGAGGAGGTTTCCACTAGCACCAAGCTAGCTCCAGATAACCTTCCCCAAGGGAGATCAATATCCACACTCTCTTTCACTAGGTGGTATTCACCTCTCTCTTGATCAACCCCTCCTCATGCCCTCTAAGCTCTTTTCGTCTCCAGGGATTTGAAAGGAAATAAATTCTAACTGCCCCAACTGTCTAGAGGTTACAAGCTTGTTACTAGGTCTTTATCCGAATTCACATTTCCCAATTTTCTTAATTAAGGTTTTATAAAAAAATTGTAACTTGTAATACAAAGTTCAAGAAATAAATTCTAACTGCCCCAACTGTCTAGAGATTACAAGCTTGTTACTAGGTCTTTATCCGAATTCACATTTCCCAATTTTCTTAATTAAGGTTTTATAAAAAAATTGTAACTTGTAATACAAAGTTCTCGCTTTCTTTCGCACAGTAATTATAAAAATTACTATAAGCAATCAACATAAATTTATGAAAATAAATTCACTAACTGGGGGTGTCACATCTTCCCCTCCTTGTGTCGGACACCTTCCTCAGAGTGCCCCAGAAATTTGTCTGGGTATGCTTGTATCATGAAGTTATCATCCTCCCAAGTGGCCTCTTCTAGGATCAAGTGCTTCCATTACACTTTAACGTCAGTGATAAATTGCTTCTGCATCAATATTTCTCTCTACCCGAGAATATGCAGGGATTCTACCAGAACTACTCCGTCCAATGCGACCTGCAGACCACAGGGTTTAGAATTACTTAAGAATTTATAAATAAATTAAAATCACATAAGAATAGATAAACAACTTTTATGTTACCTCTATTTCATTGCAATCTATAATGTTCTTAGGGTCATATATGTATCCTTTTAGTAAGGATATGTGAAATACATTGTGGAACCTCATGTGACTTGGTAGTGCTAGTTGGTATGCAACATGCCACACTCTTTCCAAAATTTGGAAGGGTCCACATAACCACGGTGCTAATTTATCGCAACTTCCCCATCTCAAGGTGCTTTTTTAGGCTTGATTCACACATATACATAGTCTTCAACCTCAAATTCTCGAAAGGTCCTCTTTTTATCAACATATATTTTTTTCTGTCTTGAGTAGCCTTCGAACTCTGATGGACCTTCCATACAGTTTGCTACATTTCTTCTAGCATGTTAGGCCCCAAAATCAATTTATCCTCAGGATTGCTATAGTTAGCATGGGTTATACACCTTTTCCCATACAACAAATCAAAAGGCTCATTTTCTAGGATTCATGATAACTATTATTTTATGAGAACTCAACCAAGTGTAAGTATTCCTCCCACTTGGTCATTTGTTGCATTACATACATCTGTAACATGTCTTCGAGTAGTTGATTCACATGTTCTGTCTGCCCATCGGTTTTCAGATGGTATGTCGTAGTAAACTAGATTTTAGTACCCAGACAAGTAAAAATAGATTTCTAGAATGCAGAGGTAAACTTCGCATCTCGATCTAAGATTATTACCCTTGTCCTATCGTGTAACTTGAATATTTCTCTCATGAAAAGGTTAGAAATTTGAACAATTCTATAGGTAGACTTTACAGGAACTAAATGGGTTACCTTACTTAGTTTATCCATTACGACCATAATGGAGTCATTTTGTTTCTTGGGCATAGGTAAGCCAACTATAAAACACATTGTCACCATATCCCATTTCCACTTTGGGATGGGTAATGGGTGAAGTGGTCCAGTTGTGTGTTGATGTTTAGCTTTAACTTTCTAACATTCCAGGAATTTGAACAAATATTGAAAAATATCCCTTCTCATACCAGGCCAAAATTATTCTTTTTTTAATGTAGAAAACAACTTTTGGTAACCCGGATGGGTTACGTAAGGACTTCGGTGAAATTCATCTAGTGTTACTCACATGAATGTCATTTGGTTGGGTACAAAGATTCTTCCTTTGTAATTCAATAGATTTTTACCATCTATGTTGTAATCACTCATCTTTCCAACCCTTTTCATTTGTTTAACTTCCTGCCATAAGAAATTATAGTTTGGGCCTTTTCTGCAACTTCTTCTATTCCCTTAGAAAGGTTATTTGGTACTTGAGTGTACATCATCTCATATACAAAGCGGAGTTTCCTATTTAATGCATCTGTAGCAAAAATCTCTTTTTCTTTTAGATGTTGGACGTCGAAATCAAACTCACTTAAAAAGGCATTACACTGAACTTGACATGCATTTAATATGGCTTGTTTGAAGAATATTTTAAAGATATTATGATCAGTGAGCAACAAAAATTTCTTGCCTAACACATAATGTCGCCAAGCCTTGAGATCACAGACCACTGTGGTTAGCTCTAAATCGTATGCAAAATATATTTTCTCATATTCGTTTAACTTACGATATTAATATGCCAAAACATTTGCATGTTGCATTAACACTCCCCTAATTCCTTCTTTACACAGATTCTTGCACACCATGAATTCCTTCTCCGAGTCAACAACCTTTAGTATTGGATTTGTTGTTAGTAGATGTTTTAGCTAGTCAAAACTAGCCTGATAATCTAATGTCCACTTGAATTCCTTACCCTTCTTTTGTAAATAACTTATGGGATAGGAAATTTGGGAAAACCCTTCAATGAAATGATAGTAGTAACTTGACATCCCCATGAATGACCGGATATCCGCAACATTCTTGGGAACATGCCACTACATAATAGTGTTGATCTTCTCAAGATCCATAACTATACCATCACCTGAAATGACGTGCCCCAGGTATTGGATCCGATAGTTATAAAACTTGCATTTACTATACTTCGCATAGAGTTGATTCTCCCTTAATATCTACAACACTAATTGCAAATCCTCCTTGTGCTCCTCTACATTTTTTTAATAGATTAATATGTCATCAATAAAGATGAAAACAAATTTACCAAGGTAGGGGTGAAACATTCCATGCATTAAACTCATAATGGTTGGAGGGGTTTTAATGAGGCGGAGCAGTAAAACAATAAATTCATAGTGACTGTAATGGGTTCTGAAAGTTATTTTAAATATATCTTCATCTTTAATTATTATTTGATGATATCTAGATCGTAGATCAATTTTAGAGAATATTGTGGCTCCCTTAAGTTGATCGAATAAATCATCAATTCTAGGCAACGAGTATATGTTCTTAATGGTCAATTTATTTGACTATAGGTAATCGATATACAACCTCAAAGTTCCATATTTGTTCCTTACAAACAACATTGGATCTCCCAAAGGTGATATGCTTGGGTCTATGTAGCCTCTCCAGTAGCTCTTTCAACTACATGTTAAGTTCAGTCAATTCCAATATGCTCATCTGATAAGGAGTTCTCGAGACTTCATTAACTCCCAGAATTAATTCTATTATAAAATTAATATCTCTTTTTGGTGACAGACCTGGAATCTCTTCTAGGAAGATGTCAACAAATTCTCAAATCACTGTTATATTTTCAAGTGTACCCAATTTATCCTTGGTACTATTGTAACCCATTTGTACAACATAAATGTGGCATCCCTTCCGGATACATTTTCCTAGTTGGTTAGCTGTAATGGGTCACAATTTAATGTTTCGTTTAACTCCTTGAAGCTCTTTTATAGTGTCTTCCTCAGTGAGAAAACTAATGGTTTTGTCTTTGTAGTTCACTAAATACCAGTGACTTTCCATCCAATCCATTCCTATTAGCACGTCATAAGATCCTAATGGAAAAATATTTAAAGTTATTTTGACTTCTTCCCCTACTATTTTGATAGGACAATCTTCTATTTTAGCAGTGACTCTTCTTTTTTCTCCTATGGCTAATTGCACCAACCACGGGTTACTAAATATAATATCTTGTAAATGACTTAAATCTACAATTTTAGGACCGATGTAACTCAAGCTTGCACCTGGATCTATTAAAAGAGAAGCATAATGGCCAACAAGCTTAACTCCAAATTCCACTATTGCGGGTTGATACTTGGCCTCCTGGTCATCCAGGGCTACATTAATTTTTTGTATGCTCCTTTCCACATCGTCTACCATAGAAGCTTCATGTATATGCCTTGTTTTCTCTGCATGAACACAGTGGGGGAAAATTTTATAGTATTGTGGTTCTCCACAACCCCAACACTGCAAAGGTGGGTTCTGTACCTTAATAGATTCTAATTTACTGGATACTTCTCCTTGTCTACTTTCACCTGGCCCTCTAGGCTTTTGCGGATTCCTCCTTGAACACGCACTGTATTGTTTCCAAAAAGTATTTTTACCCCTAGTCACCTTTGTATTTCTATTAGAAAAAAACTTTTTGTTCTTTCTTCTTCAACCAACCTTTACCATGTTCTCCTTTTGACTTCATTTTTTGATAGCAAAGTTGAGCTTTTTGAATAGCTTCGTCCCTTGTCCTTGGGTTAACGAATTCAAACTTTTCTTTGATAAACGCTAGGAAGCTACTAACAAATCATTAAGATGCTAAAACATACTGATTCCTTTTCATGTTTTAAGAGTCAAGAAAAAAGAAAATATGACTCTAGTCACTTTCAGTTTGAATGAACACAAAAGGACAAGTGCTCGATGATATTTTAAATTTAAATAGGCAAAAAGATCAAAATGAATACACAAGATAATCTAGGAAAAAGTATTATGAGGTAACTGTGAACTGCAGAATACCTACCAGCGAACCGAGAAGCATGGGCAGGAAATCACCCTGAACGTTGCGTTCAGTGTATCATGTTACAAGGCTGCAGACTTGACTTCCTATGGATAAAGGATTGCAAACCTAGTGGGGTATCCTTTTATATACGCGACAAAATGGGGAGTACAAGTCCGCACTAGCACTATCTAATGCTGAAGTGAATGACTACTGCTAGGTTTAAAGACGTCCAAACACATCTCTAGCCTAGACCTCTGAATGTGAGCATTTAGTTTGAAATATGCCTTAGGTTAATTGAATACATTTTAAAGGTTGATCTTGAAATTAATTCTCAACTTTTATGCCTTATTAATGTCACTTGAAAAACTCATATATGCAGGTATATGAGACAAAACCCTTTCAATTAAATGAATGTTTACACTAATTGAGAGTAGAGAAAACAATCAATGCAAAAAGAAAGCAACTGAAATCAAGATGACTCTTCACCACTTCTCTTTTCAAAACAAAATAATGAAAATTCTTTCCACATCCTATCCTTCCTATTAAATGCACTTCAACTAGTCCTTTCAATAGTAAAAGAAGTTCCATTCATTTCAAATGCTCATGATGATGCAAATCTAGCTTTCAACAATGTTACTTAATGCAACATATCAATTTAACAAACTACAATGATTTATTTTTCAATGGAATGATAAAATGAATCTTTCACATAAACATTTCAATGAAAAATTTTCAAACAACAAATATCATTCATATACCAAGCAAGATAAGAAGAAATCCTCTCAAAACAAGAATGCAAAGACCCAATCGAAACAAAATGAGCAATGTAATCTATGCTCGAAAATAGACGTTCAATTGAGAGAAGAGCGAATGAAACTTTTTCACTTGTTCAATTGAAAACAAAGGATTATAAGGACTAAAACATGAAATTCGTGGGGCAACTAACCAACAGCTTGACTTGATGAACAAACAAACGGTTGAATGGACAATAACCTAGATGGCATAGGGACACAAACAATCCAAAAACTCAAAAAATCAAGTAAGGAAAACTTAAACCAATCAAGCAAACAAATCAAGCTAACGAAGCTTTCTAGCCAGGGAGAATACATGCAAACAAGCCAAGAAACATAACTTATGAGGACAAGAGACACTGGCAATGATTCAAGAGAAACCTTGATTTTAACCTACAAAAATCGGCACACTTCCTAACTAACAACAAGTGCCACAAGGGGGTATGACACGACTGCTCAAGGGTAAATCGCACTGGTTGGCATGGTTGTCTGAGAATAAACAATGTTGATCAAGGGACTCAAAGAAAAAATAAATATTTTCAGAAATTGAAACCAGACTTGTCACTCTAAAAGCAAGAATATAGGCAGCAAATATTGGAAAGCACAAAAAAACAAAAATAAAGAGTGATATGACAAAAGTCAACACAAATCATGAAATGAAAACAATCCAAAGAGAGGGATGGATCCCTAGTATGGGCACCAATTTGTTGAGGAGTATCCTCTCTACGGATAGAAATGATCCCTCTAGCCCAAGAGAGTGGGTCTAGCTGCAAGCAAGATAATCTAATGTAAATTTCCTTAGATTAGAATTGACTAAGAGGTAGAGCGCTAATCCAAGTGATGATGATCTTTCTTCCTTGCTACAACTTCCTTTCATTCCTTTCATTCAAATAACTGAAACAAACATGCAAGAGACAATAACAAACATGATAGCATAAAATTGAATTCAATATACATAAAAGGTCAAGGATTTTTAAGCTATCAAATGCAATATAAGACATGATATAGGAAATAAACCATTAATTTTATGAATATAAACTTCAAAGAGAAATACAATTGGAGACTTCACGTTGCAGGCTCACTTTGGCATGTCAGGGTTCCAGCACCACTATAATCATCTCATGATTCACCCTCAAAAGAATGGAGGTTGAAGATCTATTTCCTTTTACTCCAAACCAAACACTATAAGCTAATTCTCCCTTCACACACAATCTAGAAGTCTAAGGTTCTCAAGATGGCTATCATGATTTGCAAATAATTATATCCCTTTCATTAGCTAGCCTAGGTTGTAAAATGAGGAGTTTATATAGCTTTGATAGAGGGGGAATGGATCCTCTTATGGTGGGAGAAGCCTTGTCCCTTTTAGTTTGTTCCATTTTAATAGGGGAAAGGAGCCCAAATAGTCTCTCTCAACTTTATCTTGCTTAGCCATTTACCAGACTTCCGTTCATGAAGATTCTAGACTTGGAAGCTTCGACTCCATTTTTAAAAACTTTACAAAATAGGTCAGCATGGGTGATGAATGTCTCATTTGTGCCATTTGACACTAGTCCTAGTTTTAAACTCTACAAATTAGCGCAGGGAAGGAACTGAGCACTAATGTCAGTCTTGAAAACTGAGTTTGAAGGAATATTCTTTGGAATGATGTAAGAGGGAAATGTTCTGCGGATGAGGAGGGATGTAGGGACATGTTATTCATGGAAGGGAAACATACGTCGGTCATCATAGAATTCCTCTAGGACCAAGGAATAGGGAGTATAGGGACAATGACAAAATGCTCTGTAACAAGGTGTCATTGATGTCCTACCATTTTACCTTGATCTCGTTCTCTATGAACAATTTAGTGTGTTCATAAATACGCAAGCTCATAGAAACTTTCTCAACTGCATCTCCAGTTGCACTCTCAATGATGTCCTTTGACCATGCTCTCTTAGAGACCATTTTACCTCTACTACTGAGAGACAGACGAACACTTGTGATACCTAGCAAAAGACCGACACTCATGGAAATAAATATGTTTGTTCAAAACCAAAAAAAATTGAGGACTGACACGCAACATACCTGGGTTACTGATTGGAAGGATTGCATAATTTTCACTGGGAGGCTGGCAGACTCACTACCAAAACTGCACAAAGCACACTCTAGACGGTGAGTAGGCTAACTAACTACTAAAATTGCACAATGAACAATCCATCTTGGCCCGTTGAGGACTGAAACTATGCAATGACTGCAAGCAACATATTGTATTTCTACAATTCCTTGGGATAGCAAGGATTTGCCTCTCAGAATTGTGTAGAACAAGCCTGGAGGCTAATGCTGGGCCAAATTTGTGCAATTCTTGAAGGGAGGCAGAGCCTTCACTCTCAGAAATGTGCAGTGCAAGTTAGGAAAGCCAAGATCTAGGCCAATGCAGCCTAGACCCGCTGATGGGTGACTAAAAACATGTAAATTCTGAATGCATGACAAAGCCGAGTGGAGACAAGACTGAATGATCATGAAAGCAAACAATGAGTGCAATATTCTTAAACTAGGAAAACAAGTGTGTCAAGCGAGTCACCACAACAATGATTGCTAGTGTAGAAATAGTCTCATGCATACGACAATAGTGACATGCATTGAAAAATTGGAACACAACTTATATAAGCTAACATGCGTTAAAACAAAAGCAGGCATTCAACAAAACCAAGCAAGCAACACTCACACAAACAAAAATACAAAATCTGACTAAAAATCAGCAAAAGGCATGAAAGGTTGACTTACCTCGAAAAAGTTGAGATGAGTGTGCCGAATTCTCCTAGATGTGATGTGGGATGCCAGAGCTCCATGATGATAGTGAAGAATGAGCACTGGACCGTCAAATAAATAATTTTGATAATATCAAGGGTTATGATGCGCATGGCAGAAATCTAGGAAAAAGCAACACTTGGTTGGATGTTTCTAAAATAACTTTTGCATGTAACCTCTAGCCGCTAAAATTGGATCCCTAAAATCTAGGGATGATTTTTCTTTTTTTCTTTTTTGAAAAAGCAGCGCATGTATGCAAACCAAGATTTCTTAGTCCTGGAGGGAAAAGGCCAACTTGGGAGTAAGTCTGGGATGAGCAAGTCTGGATGTTCCTTAGGCTTTGCACCATTTCTGGACTGAAGCCCTGGTTGTCAGTCAAAATTGTGCAATTCGTTAGAGCAATCTTGATGATGGGTTGTATTGCATAATTTTCAGTTTCGGGAGAGCAACAGGAAGCCTAGATGGATTGCATAATTTTAGAGAGGAAGGTTCGTTCCCCTCCAAAATTTCTCAATTTTCTAGGTGATCACAACCAGAAAATGACCAACTCTAGAAGGTTAGCCTACAGGAGGGTGGCAAAGAAGCTGTCAAACACAGGTTGGCTAGCCATTGAAACTTAACTAAAGCATAGGTACTTGTTAGTGAAAGACATGCTGCTAAGGATGTTTGGTAGGGAGTCTCCAAAATGAAGCTAAGGCAACATTTTGGAGGGTGGTTATAGCTACTGCAACACTTGGCGACACACTGGTAGAACTCCAACTCTCTGAATGGAGCTTTTTTTGTGAAAATAAAGTCTAATTGTTCTGGAAGTATTGTTCAATTCTTATATCATCTTGGTTTCCACACTAGCTTCATTGAAAGATGTATCATCTTCCATTCTCTTGGTCGGTCAACACACATTTCAATCCAAGTCAACATAGTTGTTTCGATTAGGGATGAGGGGTATATTGGTGCACAATCAATATCACTGTCAAAGTTTAAGTTTCATCTTTGGTGTTTCTCCCTTGCTAGCAGGCCTGGACAATACCCCGACAAAGTCATGTAGGAACACAAGCTTCACTCCACTGCTAGCAAGCCTGGTTAGTATCCCGATGAAGTTACTCGCATCACCTATCTATGCAGGAAGCCTTTCTCTTCTTTCACCTTATTCATTTTTTCAAAAATTTTCACATTTTCAGTTTTTCATTTTTCATTTTTCAAGAACTGTGCATAACACTTATTTAAATCGGACGCAGAAGAGGGATCCCAAATTATTGAGAATAGAAGAGGTTGTTCCTTTATAGAACTATTTGGTATATACCTCTAACCTACTTTTTAAGGTTTTCCTCCTCACCTTACTCTACATGACTGAGTAGACAAGGGTTAACCTAAAACAACTTACTAGAGTTGGTGGTACTAGTTATCACAGAAGCATTGTGTTTTCACCAAGGTTCACTTTGAACAAAAAAATGTTCCATTAGTTTACAATTGACTGAAGACAGCAAGTTCTACATAAAGAGATAGGAGAATAAGTAACCAAGTATTGATAGTTGCACAAGTCCTCTTGTAATTTACCTTGCTTGTGTCAATAGGTGTGCATAGTTTTATGCGAAACTATCCTATGGATGTAAAAGAGCCAACAAAACAAATGAAAGAGAAAAGAGTAGAAGTAAATGTGAAAGAAAGGAAAGAAAAAAAATAAATCATGCTAGAAAACAAAGAAAAAAAGTAAATAAAGAAAACATGCATGCAAGCAAACCAAACATAAAGCAAACACTATTCCTACTCCTAAGATAACTGTGCATGGGTCTGCTCATGTGAAGTGATATTTCCAATGTAGACATTGATGCATTGGTTGATCCATGTTGGTGAAGGCATGGTTTACGAACATCGAAGTTAAGTGAACCAGCAAACATGGAAGATATAACACTGAAGACAAACACACTCCGAGTTTAAATGCGTCCACAGAATAGAAAAAAGTGAAAGAGAAAGACATCTTCTCTATGGACTTACCATGGTGTTTTGATACACTACATGCAGACATTAAGCATATGCACTCTCTTGACTATGAAATGCAGGCAAACATGAGAAACATAGAAAATGTATGTCATGCAAGTGTGTTTGCTGTGTAAGATTCCTCCAATGCATCAGTGATGGGATTACGTGATTGGAGTGGGGAAGTGAAATATACATGTTGTATTGATCTTCAATGAATATAGATGAGTGATGAGGAGCCTTGGGTGGTTCAACAATTCCCTGATGGGTGTGAAACCAACATCAAGGAAGCGAGGGCATAACATAACCATCAGCTCAGGCTGAAGTGCCTCGACAACCTTCGGGGTTTCGACTTCATCGACAGATAGATCATCATAAACAGGTGGCTTTGAAAGATGAACAACGATAGAATCATCACTGTGATCAAATACGGGAGTAAATAGATCATTACCACTACAATCAGAAAAATCAATGATTTCATCCACATCCTCATAATCCGATAAATCAAATAGAGGGGTAAATGAGAAGAAAGAATGTTTACCCTCTCCATTTTTAGAAAATGTAGATGAAAAATCAAGTGGATTTTCAATGAATAATTTGTCCTCTCCATTGTCGAATGATGTAATGACATGCAATGTGTTATTCGAATGATTGGAAGTACATGCATCGGTGGAAGGATTTACACCAAGAAAATTAGAGATAGAAGAATACCAAAGATGTCAAGAAAAAACGGAGGAGGTGTCGACAAAGGGAGATCTTCCTTCAACGGGGGTTAATGTTCAGATCCGAGTCATACTCATCATAAATGATAACGTAGGTTAGTTATGAAACATCATCTATGTCGACGGCTTGATCCTAGTTCACAACGGGTGTAGAGTCCAGAAGGTAAGAAGACAAGACAATGCAATCTAGAGGATCAGCAAAACGCAATGATAGAGGTTGCGGTAACAAGTGCGTGTGACAACCCATGTGCTTGCCAACCAAATCTAAACATAAATTAAGAGTATTGATGATGGGAGGATGTGACAATTGAACAAATTTGCGTGCATATTCTCCCACATCACTCCATGATGATGGAGTTGTTTGATGAGGGAAAGGTGGATAGTCACTTGTGAAAGAAACTATGTCCACTTGTAATTGCGTAGCTCCATCACTGAAGTATGTTGAGTGGGGTTTGAACTTTAACTTCATTTTTGGATAGAATGATTTGTGAAGGAAATATTCAAATCTATCCCAATGATATTGGAATTTCATTTGGTTTTTCGAAGCTTAAGATTGGAGTACACAGAAGCACTGCCAAAAATCCATAGGCGATTCATGTGGGGCCTTCCCTTTCTTTAGCATTTTCCTGTCAAGAGCTTCAAGATCAAAATGATGGAAAAAAGATTCAATTAGATCACTCAAGTTCTTAAATGAGTGCACACAATTGTGACGAAAGTTGTGGCACCATCATTGTGGGGATTTGAAAAGTGTGGTTGGAAGAAGTGTGCTGACCTCAACTTCATCAAACTCCTCTCTGTCATCTAAGAATGCAAGGTAGTCATGTAAGTTCTCAGGCCAAGCCACTTCACCTTCACCATATTACGTGAATTCTAACAAGAGACCATAAAAATCCTTCGTGACGTCAAAGGGATGTGCATTAGACATACATCATGGAGGGTGGACTCTAACAATATCCATGGCAGATGTGCGAAGAATCAAAATAGGATGTGAGGACTCAACTTGTCATCTAGCCCTCCTTCTAGTGCCAGAAATGTTGATGGTGTTAGACCTACCAACATGTCAAGGGATCTCCCCAGTAAGAAGTCCCAACTAGACCTCATATCATTTGGAGTAGGAGTCCCAAAAATGGGTAGTACGGTAGTGCCTTCCATGTGGTTGTGCACAGAGGTAAGTAAGATGTCCTTGTTGGTATCAAGGGTGTGACATTGCACCAAGTCAAGGAAGGCGCATGAAAGGCTCTAACACATGGAGAGAGGGGAGAGTACACCCCTTAGAAGCTTGTGATATGATGTAGCTTGAAAGGGAACACACAAGCATAGAGATATCACGAAATGGAAAGTTGGATTGCCGACGATCCAAAGTGCCAGATTATACCAACAACACGCTTTGATAAGATTCATACAAACAGATATGGAATAGTCCATACATAGATGCATAAATAACAACTACATATATCATTAAAGTAACCAGGATAGCCAAACTACAATAACTACATATGCACCAAATGTGTTGCATCTTTTTTCTTAAAAGCGTGAAAGATCCAATCATAAATTCAACCAAGACTTACACTGGCCTTGATAGAGAAAAATTATAGTCACTGTCACGTGCTCCTCCAAAGAGATGTACTAGCTCCTCACTGTGGGGAAGTCAAGGCTTGTTACAATACACTCCTACATTTTTCTATGTTATCCTAAAGGACTCTTAGCTCCCAAAAGCCTCTATAATGAGATATGAGTTTCTATAAATATCAAAGGGTGGGGTGAGCCTTGACGTTCCACTTTGTGACTCTTCAGCTACCCCCATGACTCTTCAAATACTACATGACTATTATATTCTACTATCGAAACTTGTTCTTTCAATGTTACAACATGTTTACATTACAATCTGCACATGTACCCATGTGAGACAAAATAGGCTTTAGTAAGCCATGCAAGACATCACTAAGTCTCGGCAATTGTGGGAAGAGTAACTCTTCAACATCCTTGTCGTGATCGATGGTGGCGAATTGATCCCAAGCTTGGTAGTCTGTTATGGTGTCCACGTTTTTTGAGGTGACATCCTTCTGAAAGTGAACTCTTACCTCCATTGCATCAAGGTACACTAATTTGGCACCTCTTTCCAACTCTTCAGATAACATGTGCATCATAGTCTTAAGTGTAGCCGGACCAAAAAAATAGTCATGTTTAGTGTCTACACTCATCTACAAATCTATGTTCGTGGCTATGTGCATCAACTGATCAATGTACATGTCCAGCTCTAGTTGTAATTGGTTCTTTCACTTCACCTCAGTGAGTGTGCTAATGGATGGGATCACATGCGTGAGCATAATGATATCTATTAGCCTGAACACCCATGCATGTGAAGCCTGCAAAATAGTGATGAACTGTGGGAGTTCCTCATAGTTTTGAATCTGACTCCTGATGCGTGCCTTCAACAATACTGCCTTTGGCTTCATCATATTTGGTAAGTGAAATGAGGATCATTTGCACCTCATTGTACAAATTTTCATGTGATTCACAGTAGTGTGTAGATCTGACAAGATGCATGCTTTCCTAGCACAGCGCTACTGCCAACTATTGAGATGTACAACTTACTTATGCACAATGATGAATCTGGAGTACAAATTTTGCATGACTATCTCGAGAGATGATACTTCATCTAGTATCTCTCTCCTCAACTCTGCTCTCGTGGATGTTGTAACCTACTTGGCCAATTGTAACTCCTTAAACGTGCACTTATTCTTAGTTATCAAGAATCTGACACTCGAATTGGTGGCTCCGACATATGCTTTGGTAGCATTGGCTAATCCAGCTGGATGCTTGCGCACATTGGATACAATCACTCGCTCTTCAAACTGCACAAGAGATACGTGGACATCCAAAGTAGGAACTCTGAGTGACTACACACTGTGTTTTGACTTGTCAAAAGATATGTTGTGCATCTCTACATGCTTCTGGATTATCTTCAAGGAATTTTGTGTCTCCTTGATCACATGGGACTTGCTCTACCTCCAGATGTGGTGAAGTCGGTGAGGTGACCTCTTGTTTCTAAAGCTTGAGGTCAATATCCTGATCTGACTCTATCTGAACCATATTCATGTCCATATACTCTACCATTTTTTAAATCTCTTGAGCCAAGTCCTACTCCTGCGAATGCTCACCCTATCTACTATGTGCCAGTTCCTCGGATGAGTCAATAACTTGTATGCGTGCACTTTCATCAATCTATGCATATTGCACCTCTTGTTGTTCATGTCCTTATTGCACTTCCCTCTCGCTTCTGCACAACTCTTGTTCTTCCCTGAGTTGTCACTTCAAATCCTACAACTCCTTTTCTATTTCCTCCATATTTTGTTTCTCTCTTTGACTTTGCGCAATCCTTCTGTCGCACTGTCACCTCTCAGCCTCAATCTCCAAATATTATTTCAACACAAGTGGATCTACTTTGAACTTGAATATTTTCTTTTCCTATGTGTTGTCAACAACTTTAATGTTGCCTTTGTCACATGGAGGTCTGCTACCCTCTACTATTGTTGATGATGTTGCTCTCTGAGATATTGTTACCTTCTTCTTCACTAACCATTCCATAGCTATGTTGACCGCTTCATGGAGCCTTGAGAAGTGATAACAGTATCTCCATGGGTCCTCTTCAGACCAATGACACACCCCATGGATCCAAGGATGTTGAACTCTCACACAGTGGTCCTTGACTAAGAAATGCAGGTCATATGGATTGAAAATTCTAGTGCCAAAGTTGAATCTTTTGAATTCCTCCATCTCGGCCTCAGCATGCTTGAGATTCTGGATCTCATACAAATTGATATACAAAGGAAGGCCGGCCCAAGGTGCCTTCTTCTTCCTATGTAGTCTCATTGAAAACCCTGTCGAGAGGTGATACGACACTTCTTTCATGATGAGATTATCCACGAAAAACTTCGATAAAACATGCAAATCCTTCTCCGCATTATACAACTGCATGAAGGTTCCAAGCGGTAAGGCATACCAATATGTTATGTTGATCAATGCCTCCATCGTTGCCTACAACAAAAGGTGGATCCTACTCAAAGATCATCCTGTATATCGAGGTGACGAAGTGGTCTGATAATTGTATGATAAGTCCACAAAAGTTGCATTTAGAGAACAACCCGCAATAAGTGTGCTTAGAGGTTTTTGAAGGTGTTCATGCCCAACCCAGGCCTAGGAATTGCTGACAAGCATAGACTACATCCAGTATGTAAGAATATATGTATATCTTCACTTTCTTACCCTTGGGAGGATGTCGGGCTTCTGTTACCTGTTCCTTCAACCTGAGAGCCAACATGTTGGACAAGTTGCAAGGTCTTCCTTACTTGCTAGCTAATCCAACACAGTCACCCAACTCTACGAGAAGGTTATTGTGCTCTTTGAGCCGTATAATAGCATCCAAAGATGACCTAGAGGTGATATGCCTTCAATAGTATCCTTGTCTTGTAAACCTGGTTGGGTGTCATCCTGAACTTGGATGGTTCATTCACCCAGATCTTTAAGATGTCTCTTGTGCTTGCACTGCTACTGGGTCTAGTGAAGGGTGTATCCATCATGATCACCTACTGTGGCAAGTGATACATCTCTTGAAATTCCATCGCCCTGAAGGTAGCAATTTGTGTTCCACTAACACTTCTCAACACCATTGTCTTAGGACTAGTATACGAGACAACCCAATGGATCATGTCCTCGAATGGAAACACAACATACTTACATGAAATCCGATAGAAGCCAAAATTGTGAATGTTGACATAGACCCTGCGGTCTTCCAAATTATCCTCTAGTGTGCCTGAGAAGGTGTCATTGATGTCCTTCCATTTCATCTTGATCTCTTTGTCTATGAAAAGCTTAGTGTCTTCATAGATAGGCAAGCTCATAGACACTTGCTTAAATGCATCTCCAATTGCACTATGAATGGTGTCCTTTGAACCCTCTCTCTTGGACGCCATTCTACCTGTAATATTGAGAGACAACTGAACATTTGTGATACCTAGAGACAAAGAAACACTCATGGAAATAAATTTGTCAGTTGAAAACAAAAAAATCTTGAGGACTAACATGCAACATACCGTGGTGACTAACTTGAGAGGTTGCACAATTTTCACCTAGAGGCTAGGAGAATGACTGCAAAAAATATGAAAATCATAGCCCAGACTATGAGCAGGATGACTCGTTGCTAAAACTATACAATGCACAGTTCAGCTTGGCCTACTGAGGATGCGTAGTTTCAATCAATAATGACTACAACCAACAAATTTCATTTGCACAATTCCTGGGGCCAGCATGGCACTGCCTCTCAAAATTGCATAGAGAAAGCCTAGGGGCTAGTGTTGGGCCAACTTTGCACAATTTCTGTGAGGGAGGTAGAGCCTTCACTCTCAGAAATGCGTAGTGCAAGCTGGGAAAGACA
Source organism: Pinus taeda (assembly GCA_000404065.3). Classification (NCBI taxonomy): domain Eukaryota; kingdom Viridiplantae; phylum Streptophyta; class Pinopsida; order Pinales; family Pinaceae; genus Pinus; species Pinus taeda. Next base: position 57,869 of record APFE030313203.1, on the reverse strand, counting down.
AGGTCCAAGCAAAAGTAGCCTAGACCCGTTGATGAGCAAGATAGAACATGTAAAGTCTGAATGCATGGCAAAGAAGAGTGTAGACAAGAGTGAATGACCATGCATGCAAATAATGAGTGCAGGATTCAGAAAATGGGAAAAAAAGTAAGTATGTGAAGCAAGTCACCACAACAGCAACCGTAAGTGCAGAAACAATGTCATGCATGCAACAACAGTGGGATGTAATGAAAAACTTGAAATAGTTCTTCTAGAAGCTAACATGGATTAAAATGACAACAATAGTTCAACAAAACCAATAAAAAGTCACTCACACAAACTGAAATACAAAAAGGGACAGAAAAGCAGCAAAAGACATGAAAAGTGGACATCCACCAAAAAACCTAAGTTGAGTGTGCCGAATTCTCCTAGATGAGATGTGGGATTCTGATGCTCCAAGATCCAAGTGAAGAATGATCTTTGAAGAGATGAATACATATTTTTTATAAGATCAAGGCTTATCATGCACATGCCATAAATCTAGGAAAAAGTGATACTTGGCTGGGGGTTTCTAAAATTGATTTTGCATGTAACCTCCATTTGCTAAAAATGGATCACTAAAATCTAGCAATGATTTTTGGCTTTTTCACTTTTTGCTTCTCTGGAAAAAGAAGCCCATGAATTCAAACTGAGATTTCTGAGTCGTGGAGGGAACCGGTCAACTTGGGAGCACATGCAACAGTTTGCAAACCTAGGAGTGACTTTTGCGTAGTTTCTGGGCTGAGCAAGTATAGTTGTCCCTTAGGCTTTATGCAATTTATGGATTGAAGCCTTGGCTTTGAGTCAGAATTGCGTAATTTTTTAGAGAAAGACCAGTGATGCGATGCATTGCACAATTTCCAGAGGGAAGGCTACCTGGCTGTTCTGTGCATTTATGGAGAGAAGCAGGTAGCCTAGATTGATTGCGTAATTTTGGAGAGGAAGGTTTCTTCCCCTCCAAAATTGCATAATTTTTTAGCTGAGCACAACACTCAGAAAATGACCAAGCTATGGAATGTCACCATGTAGAAGGGAGGAAAAGAAGTTATCAAACACAGGAAGGATAGCCACTAAAACTTAATTGAAGCATAGGTAATTGTCAATCCAAGACATGCTGCTAAGGATGGTCGATAGCGAGGCTCCCAAACGAGGCTAAGGAAAAACTTTGGAGGGTGGTTGTAGCCAATACAACATAGGTTATTTTCATTTGCCAAATTCTATATTTGATGAGGAATGTCTTAATGATTTGAAGAGGGATTTTAGGGGTAGATGGTTGTTTGTTACTGGCCATTCCTTGGCTAACCTAAATTCTTCTACTTTCAATCTTGTAAGATTGATATCCAGAAAAATCTTGTTGGGTAGTGAAGCAGGCTACTTCTTTGCTTTTCCCTCTAACGAGGAGAACCAATTGATGTGGGTAGATTCTATTGCTCTTCAAGCCCATTCTAGGTTGCTTCACCAAAACTCAGGAAAACAATGTACAACTACTTTTAATTCATAATATTAACATGATTTGTAACAATAATTTCAAGTGCTTTTCTAGAAATGTCCATTATTATGCTAGATATGCCAAACATTTGTGCATTCTGAAATTGTTTCAACCATGTAAATACCTCTGTGTAAGAGTTTGAGACAACATTAACCCTATCAATATTTTACTCTTAGGACACTTGATTTCCATGTTACTCTTAGGACTTCTAAGTTCCAGCTTACTCTTAAGACTTCTAACTGCCATAACCCTCTGGACATGTAAGCATTGACTCCCAAATAGATTCCATAAGCACTATCTATTAGGAATAGAATTTGGGTCAAAGAATGTAAACTTATAATGATTTAACATTGTACTAGGGCTTAGAAAACAATGTACAAGTATCTTCTAATCCATAATATTGACAGGGTTTGAAGCCAAAGTTAACCCTCAGACATTCACTCTTATGGTTTTTAAGTAGACGCCATAAACCTATGTTAAGAACTATCTTTTAGGAATGTGATTTTTCCCAAAAAAGGTAAACTTACACCGATCTACCATTGCACCAGATCTCAGTAAACAACATAAGTCTTTCTCATTCAAAAACTCCTTTGATATTGAAAAAAGGTATGATTGTAATATATTTTCAAATTTTCATTTCAGCTATTCATATTGAATATTTAGAAGTGGAGAAACATGGCGTTACACCCATACAAGGTCAAGTGTTATTCCCCATTTGGTTTCTCAAGTATCTCAAGATTCCCAAATGAGTGCTCATCATATTAGGACATTGAGCACATTGTAAAATTCCATGGCTATAATAATTAAGCTACACTACATATTGAATCCTTCATGAAACTATTTCAAATATTGGTGTTTTCCATGAGGATATAATGATGAGAGTGACTATATATACCTTGGAAGATTTTACAGAAATATGGTTTGGAAGTATATGTGGAAAGGAATTATCTTCATTTGGAAGTTTAATAAAACTATTCAATAAGTGTTAGGATCTTTATTATGAAGAAAAATAGGTTGAAGAGTAGGTCTTCTGATGACTATGTGATTATTTATACTTGTAATTGATGCTTCTATTGTATAGAAACCCCTTGAAGCCACTAGTGGTTGAAATAGAATAAAAGGTTGACCTTGAAGTGACAAGTGGTTGAAATAGAAAAAAGGGTTGAAGCATTGCATGCTATTTTTTCCTCCATAGAAGAAGAAAGCCATGGGCTACTCATTTAAAAATTTCAAGATGAATTTTAAGATCACATGGATTACTAGCCTTCTATTTCATCATAGGAGCCACTTATGTACACGATTTCAAAGCTAAGGAGAAAAAGTGTGATGAAGTTACTAAAGACCATATGGTAGTACTTCATATTCCAACACCCATTATCTAGTATTCTAAGGACACAAATTTGGTAGGCTCTGCTCATTTACCAAATTATATATTTGATGATGAATGCTTTGATGATTTGAAGATGGTTTTTATGGTAGAGGGTTGTTTGTTACTGACAATTCATTGGCTAACCTGAATTTGTCTACTTGCAATATTGTAATATTGACATCAAGAAAAATCTTGTTGGGTAGTGAAGAAGGTTGCTTCATGGCTTTTCCATATGATGAGGAGAACCGATTGATGTGTGCAGATTCTATTTCTCTTGAAGCCCTTACTAGGCTTCTACACTAGAACTTAGAAAAATAGTGTACAACTATTTTTAATTCATAAACATAAAATGATTTGTAACTAGAATTTCAAGGGCTTTTCTAAAAATGCCCATTATTAAGTTAGATAGGCCAAACATCTATGCATGTTGAAATTTTTTCAACCATGTAAATACCTCTATGTAAGATTTTGAGACAGCATTAACACATTGAATATGTTACTCTTAGGACTTCTAAGTCCCATATTACTCTTCGGACTTCTAACTGCCATAACCCTATGGACATGTAAGTGTGACTCCCAAATAGATTCCATAAGCACCATCTGTTAGGAATAGAATTTGGTTCAAAGAATGTAAACTTACATTTATTTAACATTGTACTAGTGCTTATAAAATAGTGTACAACTATAATTTAATCCATAATATTTATAGGGTTTGAAGCCAAAATTAACCCTCAGACATGTCACTGCTATGATTTTTAAGTAGATGTCGTAAACCTATCTTAAGAACCATATGTTACGAATATGATTTGGGCCAAAAAGGTAAACATACACTAATCTACCAATGCACCAGAGCTCAACAAATGGCATACGTCTATCTCTAAATCCATGATCTCGGGAAAGACAACCAAGTAAATGCAGTAAACACCTCAATTCGATGTGATAAGCACCATCTATTAGGAATATAATTTGAGCCAAATAAATTAAACATACATTGGTTTACCACTGCAACACATCTCAAGAAACAAGGTGCATCTACCTTTTAATCCATTATCTTGGCAGGAACCCCTATGCAAATTCCACAATCACCATCTATCATCAATATAATTTGAGCCAAAGAAGGTTAACTTACATTGAATTACGGAAACACACAACTCAACAAACAACACATATCTATCTTTCAATCCATAGTTTTGGTAGAAATCACTAAATAACTGCCATATCTATTTTTCATTGTACCACAGCTCAACAAACCACCTAAATCTCTCTCTTAATTCATAATCTTGGTAGTGTTTTGACACAAATCTAACCCTACCAACATGTAATTATTAGGACTCCAGATTAGATGCCATAAACAAACTCTAAGTAGATGGCATAAGAACCAACTATTAGGAGTAGAGTTGGGTCAAGGAAGGTAAACTCTCACTCACCGTTGCACCACAGTTCATCAAACAACACATATCTATCTTTTAATCCATAATATTGGGAGGGTTTGAAACTGAAGCTAGACCCATCCAACATGTCATTCTGAGGATTCCTATATAGATGTCACTTAAGCACCATTTGTAGGAATAGAAATTTGGGCAAAGAAGGTAAAATTACTGTAAATTGGGACATCATTGATTTGAAACATCAACCTAGAAAGTGCTTGAAGTTGAGGCATATGATGTATCAGATGCTTAAATTTGAGGTGTGTCCCTTCTCTTCACATATCAGACCTCTGAATTTTCTTTTCAATATTCCTACTTACAAAGTTTAGCTCGATTATCCCCACTGATGTTACTTAGATCTTATATTCTTAGTGAGAGATTTCCCTAGCTTTCTTCATCATTATGTTGAGTAAAGAGAAAAATTGTTTCTTGTAATTTCTATTTAGTGACATATTAATATTATTTTTGTATATAGTTCTTAGGGATTGATGATGAAATGGATGAAGTGGGATGTAGAAGCTCCTTTAACAACAAAAATAAGTTTGGAGAAAATGTCGCATTAATAAAAAATCAAGGTGTGTTTCTCGCATGGCTTATATTATTAGGAAGCAAAATGAATCTTTTTATTGTGATTTCAAAAAACGGTCATCCAAAATCATTCATTCGAATACTAAGTATGGATCTGGTATTAAAAAATTGGATACCTCAAGGAGCCATGGGATACTGAATATTCAATGACGACCGTAGTCCAATCACACATAAGTTTTGAACCCTCGGTGAACCCTTCACAACATTTCTCTCATGCCTTCACTATGAAATACTATGCATCCAGACCAGATTCCAATGCAAGCCTTGTAGTTGTGAGGAGTTAGGTGTGATTCCTAGATGGAGGATGATGTTTAGGATGATTTTGAGCCTGCAACAAGTTCATATTTTCATATGGCAGCAGTCAGATCTTGGGCACCACCCCTTCCTGCTAATTCTCTTTGTGCCTTTTGTAGGTGGACATGATACCCACCAAATATCCTAAATACTTGAAATGAGCTATGTCTCTAAATATTTTCCCTTCTACTCGTTAATAAGCTCGTGAAGCATGGACCTCAGCTGTTTAAGACACTAACACATCAAGCTGTCTGATAATCCTTTCTATGTACCTAATCATTCAAAGAACAACAACAAGCGAACAAACATATAAAATACATTCAAACGTTTCTCCTCACATTCGAACCCACTTAATAACTTTCTTTCGCACCCACCCTTTAGTCAATCCTTCACTCCATCTCACATATACAATCCTCAATCCAATTCCATAGCAAATTTATGAACCCTCTGTGAGATTGCTCTCATTCCTTCACTACAAAATAATCATGAAATAATGCGCTTACCGACATGATTACACCATGACCTTATGTTTGTTTTACCTACCTTTTTTTATGTTCTTGGTTGTAATATTCAATAAAATATACACTAAAATACCTATTTTTCTATATGGTATATAAAAACCCAATATCAGCTTCTTATAAAGTCAATATAATGTTTTATGATTTTTAAATTTTTTGAACCCTAATATGAACCACTTTGACATAGTATTGCCTTGTCAAGAAGCTGGTGTTTGCCCTAGTCACCTAAATCATGAATAGAGTACACCCTTTGTGAATGAACTTCTTTTCTTGAATTTCTTAAATTTTACTCACAAAAATGGTTTTCTTTTTCCCTTGTAATGTTCTTTCCTCACCTTCATCGTTGTAGAATTCTAGTTATTTATTATAACAATCTACCTTGGTCCTATAGATTTCCTTCCAATCCATTCCAATCAAGACATCATATGAAGCCAACGAAAAAACATTGAGATTTATGGTTGTAGCCATACCATTCAGCCATAGGTGACATGATCCTACTTTTTTTGTTACTTTATTTCTAGCTCCTATGGCTAATTGAACCATTGATCGTTTGGTGTGCTCTTTATTTTGAAAAATTCATTCTTTTAGTAATTTTGGGCTAACGTAAATAAGGTTAGATCCATGGTTGATTAAAATTGAAATAGATTGATTAGTTATTCTACCTTCCATTTCGATAATTGAGGCTTGGTGATCATCTTGTCTATTGTCCAATGCAGTGCAAATACGAGGCATATTTTGGGCTACATCATTTAGTGTCACTTCTTCTGCCATGTTGTATAACATTTTTTTGCTTTGATTTTGTTGTTGAGGGAATTCCATTTGTAGGTGATTCCCCCCACATTTCAAACATTCAATTTTTTCCTAACTCTCTCCTTCATTTCTAGTTGACTTGGAAGGTTGATTTTTGTTAGTAGCAGGTGTTTGACTACATTTAACTTTGGCATAAGAGGTGAATTTCCCCCCTTTTCCCGTATTCTTGTGGACAATTTTTTTCTACCCTTTCCCCTTGAATTTTTTCTAATCATTCTTATTCTAGTCCATCCGGTTCTTAGTCTTGTTTATGGATTGTTCATAGTAATAAGCGATTTTCCCAATAGTATCTTCCAATGTTTTAGGTTCATCAATTTCGATCTGATATCTGAATGGTTGAGTTAATCCATTGAGGTATCTATGCATTTTTACTTTTTCATCCTTAATATGTGACGCATACCTCAATAGTTCTAAGAATTTTTCTTGTACATTCATCGGGAGTGAGTTGACCCAACTTGAGTTCATGAAAATCTTTGACATTGGTATTATAATACCTTGGGCACATATTGTTGTCTCAAAAATGCTTTTCGAATTCATCTCATGCCAATTCCGTTTCTTGAGTAACTTTAATGTTTCTTAAGTCTTCCCATCATATAATTCCCTTTCCCTTCAAGCAAATTGCTACTCAAGCCTTCATGTTTTTAGACTACTCATGTACTTTGAAGTACTTCTTAATCCATAATAGCCAATCTTCTATGCTTCATCCTTCTTATTATCTCCATCAAATGTGGGATGTATTTCTTTTTTGAATTCCTATGGTATTTGACTTTTTTTATTTCTCACATGTTGGTAATATCTTTGAATTGTCATTCTCGATGATCGATCAAGGTTATACACTTTTCTCTCTGGGGTGTTCCATGGAGTTTATCCCCTCTCAATTTCCTCATTATCTTTCTTACTCCTTTTTGACATACTACCTTTTTGTTTATGAGCTCCAAATCCCAACTTTTCTATCTTAGTGCAACTTTGCCTGGAATTGTATTTGTCTAGATAGCAAGCATCTAGCTCACCTTGTTTTTGTCTTTGTGAGTCTGATAGTATTTGCAAGATATTCACATTTACTTCTACTGGTTTCTCTTGAGACCTAATCATCATTTCATTGTCTGCCTTGCAACTTCTTAGCTTGACCTTCTAGCTTCTGAGGTTATCCAGCTAGTCATGAGAATTTTCCTCCACCCTCTTCCCCATATATTCCTCTTCTTGACCATATGTATCATTGTCCGCATTGCAGTGGTCCATGTTACTGCCTATCTCGTACTCTCTTGTTGCATATACGACTTGCTTTGTGTTGTTACACACATATAACTGTTAGTAAAATTTGACAGAATATGTCAACAAGCTAACAAATATTTGTTCATAATATGAGTGCATTTGTTAAATACACTTAATTTTCATCTAAGTGTCTTTATTTTCAAGGCTCACTCAGTCCACGGTGTTTTGATACCTCTTTGTAACAACACCTAACATGTCACATGTTATGGAAAGTGTTAAAGATGTATTTATCTAAAAACTCTTGATGATAGATATTAGTATTCCATAAGATTCAACTTAATGAAATCTTTTTGACATGGAAAACCTCTCATTAACATGAAAGGTTATCACATTTTTAATGAAAGAATGTTTATAAAATGTTGTTGTTTTATGTGACATTTCAACATATCACACTATTATGTAAATATTGTAAAGATAGTTCAAATAATAACCATATCTATTTTTTTAATATTAAAAACCATTCAAATTAGTAAAAATATCATTACTATATCCCAGATTACCGAGGATTAATTTCAATGGTGAACCACATTAAATAGAGTACCCATTCTTTATAATGGTGAAATATTAAACCCATCGCAAACAAAAGAAAATAGCATACTCCATAATAAGCTATTTAATAAGGAGAGGTATCATGTTACCTGATTATAAAATAACATGGTGTATTCATGTCCATAATATCGTCATACTCACATGAGCGGAAAAAAATATGTTGAGCTAAATGATTCTCATCTAAGTGCTCCTATTTATTATCATAACATTAATCTTCAACAAAATATGATATATAATGGGCTGTTACTTTGTACTATGTGACATTCATTCCTATTGGAATATGGGAAAATAATTCTACGTGGAATATGATTCTCGTTTAAGTACTTCTAGTTATTATCATAACATTTATCTTAAACAAAATAATATATAGAATTGCCTCTTCCATTAAACTATGTGAAATTCATTCCTGTTGAAATATGAGAAAATCATTATACGTTGAATATATATGTGAACCATTTCATTACACTTCAATGTTGGATTGATATATATGAAGGGATGGTACGATACTGTATCCACTGCCTCGGCATATTCACCCAAACACCCAATACCAATAGGCCGAGAAAACAACCGTTCCTCATCGCCAATCAAGAGGTGTATTAACATCTCATATAACAAAAACAAAACTCCTTCCAATGCATATGCACGTAAATTAAACTGCGTATAAGTAACGATGTGTAAGGAGGCTTAAAAACAGAAAGGACATCATGTTGTTTTAACACTTCCGATTTTTCTCAATAATCAAATAAACATAGCTGAGTTTAATTTATTATAATTTATCGGCTTAAAACATATTAATTTCATAAGTAAAGAGAGAGGTCATATCTGGGACCTTATTTTATCTATTAATACCCATTGGAGTTGTTTATAATGCGACTTTTTGGAGATTCTGGTGACGGAATCCGGCGGAAGAAATGAGGTTAAATCTTGATTTTTAGCAGTTACAATGATTCAGCGCCCTGAAAAACCCCTGGGAGCCATTGATTGTGCAGAAACTAGCTATCAAACTTGGGATTCTAATGAATTGCTGCCGGATTTTGACCCGAAAAATCCGCCAGAAAGGCTTTCAAAAAGTCACTTTATATACTACTGCATACCCATAGGTAAATAAAATATTTTATCACAATGCCAAAGGCATAAGATAGGAGGCTTGGGATGTTGTGCAATTAAAATTAATTCGAGAGGCCAAAATTAGAAAGGCTTTCAAAAAATCACGTTATATACTACTGCATACCCATAGGTAAATAAAATATTTTATCACAATGCCAAAGGCATAAGATAGGAGGCTTGGGATGTTGTGCAATTAAAATTAATTCGAGAGGCCAAAATTCGGTGCAGCACGAACCAGACTATCGCTGATGGTGCAAGTAAAATTGAAATCACGAGACTGCTTTGTAATGTCGGTCAAATAAATTCAAGAGGCATATTATTAAAACCCAAACCAAGGTTGTGAGTCATATGACCTCGACTGTTTTCGAACGCAAATCAAAATAATTCTACACGCCAGGTTTAGCTTGACATATATAGCTATTCATATAACACGAATGAAATGATACGTAGGAAATGGGCTAAACGTTGACATATAGCTATTTATATAACACGGATAAAAGGATACGTAGGAAATGGGCTGAACGTATAGTGATCAAGATGACTTAACATGTGCTTACAAGAAATGGTTCTAATGTATATGTAGTCATGCAATTTGGCACATGGATGATCTGGTATGCCAATATAAATAAAGAAAAGCCATATCTATATATATGCACTTCAGTGCACTCGACCTCATGGTAAACGTAAACGTATATTTCATGATTGAATCACATAAGCCTCTGAGGAGGTGAGGATAGTATTAAGAGCTGATTATACAATTTCGACATGGACAATTAACAGAGATACAATGTACAGTCTATATTATGTTATGCATAATTTCCATCGATTTACTAAAATTATGAAATTCAAATACAAGAACGAGATGACTTATCTGGTAAGCTTACCTCTGTTAGAAGTTGGAGAAGAACACGTTAACCTCCTAGATTTGGGCAACCAAAAATATGCTATGTGACCTGCCATATGTGACCCGCCAACTGCGTGCCAAGTTCAAGGTATGAGAATCCAATTTCTTTGAGTGGAAATTTGTGAAGTGAAATGAGCAAAAGAATATTCAAGTGGTTTGTCAACTAAAGAAGGTATGCTGTATACATGGTTTTTCAACCCCATTAAACACCCACACATGTGGCTTATTAGTTTAGGGCAACCTCGGTATCTTATCTGTAGATAGAACTGTGAATAAAATCCACAATGGAAAATTGATTGTTTGCATGATAAGAGATTCATTTATACAAATTTAAAGTAGGTTTGAGATAAAAATTTCTCGATAACCTATTAAGGGAAAGTACAAACTAACAACTAATTACTATTTTACAAACATAATCCCAAAGGATTAGTTAACATTCCCCCCTTAATCTGAAGAGATAACTGAAATGCCAAGTAATATTCTTTACTTTTCAAACTTTTCACGTCCAAGTGCTTTGGTAAAGATATTTGTGATCTTCTCTGAAGTAGGACAATGTGTCAGATGAATGACTTTGGCCTAAAAATAGCATTGAGTAAAGTGATATTTGGTATCAATATGCTTGCTTGAATAATGAATCTTGGGATTCTTGGCCAATTGAATTGCAAAAGAATTGTCAACAAATAGTGGAGTTGAAGCCTTTTGTTTCCATGCAACTCTTCAATTATTTTGCAAAGCCAAATGATTCCTTTTGTAGCTTGAGTTGTTGCAATGTATTCGGCTTTGGTGGTAGAATCAGTAGGAATAGACTTCTTGCGTGATCTCCAAGTGATAGTTGTTGATCCAAGATTCATCCAATAACCAAAAGTAGAGGCCCATTCTCCTTATCTCCATCAAAATTAGAATATGAATAGAAGATGAGATGGAAATATGCAACTTCAGAATTGATGCTATATGTTCGAGTGCCTTTCAAATACTTGATCACTCACTTTGTTGCATTCCAATGACCTTCATAAGGCTAATGTATTAACCTGCAAAGTATCCATACAACAAAAGCTATGTCAAGTCAAGTAGTTGTTAGAAAATTCAAACTTACAACAAGTTTCCTGTACTTTGTTGGATCCTCAAATGTACTTCCTTTAGTGGAAGTAAGTTTCAAATTTTGCTCCATAGAAGTAGCGACACGATTACAATGTTGTATCCAAAATTTGTCCAATATCTGTCCAATATACTTTTTCTTAGAAATAAAAATGTATTTTAGTTTTTGATCAACTTCAATACCTAAATAATAGTGCAATAAACCTGAATTTATCAAGTCAAAAATTTTGATCAACTCTCTTTTGATGGACACTATATAGTCATCATTATTTCCTATAATCATTAAATCATCTACATAGACAACCAAATATACAACTGACCTTCCAAATTTCATAACAAAAAGAGTTGCATTATCTAAATCAAACAAATTATAATTTTATTTGAGAAGGTGTTTAGTTAGTTGTTCATACCATGCACGGGATGCTCGTTTGAGTCCATACAACACCTTTACCAACTTACATACATTTTCCTCTTTAACTTTAATAGAAAAACCTTAAGGCTAAAACATATAATCATCTTCCCTTAAATCACCATCCAAAAAAATTGTTTTAATGTCCATATGGTGTATCTTCCAGCAATTCTGAGCTCCAAGAGAAAACAAAATTCGAATTGTGTCCCATTTTGTTGTAGGAGAAAATGTCTCTATGTAGTCAACACCTTCCTTTTGAGTGTATCCTTTTTCTACAAGTCTTGCCTGGTATTTATCAAGCCAACCATATGCCTTTCTCTTGATCTTATACACCCATTTACAACCAATAGGTTCGACACCTAGAGGAGGATCGACTAACTTCCAAGTTCTATTCTTAATAAGTGCATCACACTCATCTTTCATCTAATCCTTCCATTCATCACAATTTGTAGCTTGTTCAAAATAACTAGGTTCGCTAATTGTACAATGATTGAATTCACAGTCATGAGAAACGTTACCTGAATCACCTTTAGAAGAATTTCCTATTTCAAAATATATATACTTTCTTCGAACTTTTTGAGCACATGTAGAACTCCGTAAAGGTTGTTGAATTGGTTGTGATGGTTGTTCATCTTGAAAAATAGGCTCAACAATAGGATCTTCAAGACAAATTTATGGTCCTGCAGAAAATTTACTATCATCCTAATTTTCTTCAGCAATAGTATTCTCATGAGTCAAATATCGAAGAACCACATACTAGTCCAAAATGGGAACCCCCCCTTTTAGTATGTGGAACAACATTATCATATTCAAAATAGAGCTTTAAAGATGCAAATTTCTCCAAATGAGTCAGTTATCTATCAATAGTGGAATTATCTTTGTCACATTCAAGAAAAATAACATCTCTAGCAAGAATAATTTATTTTTCTCCTCATCATAAAACTTGTAAGCTTTCCAAGTACCAAAATATCCCAGGAAAATACATTTGCGCTCCTAGCACCCAACATGTTGTGCCGATGTTTAGGAATTAATGCATAGGATAGAGAATCAAAAACACTAAAATGTTGAACAACAAGAAGACGATTATACCACATTTCATAAGGAGATTTATTATTGATGATATAAGAAGGACAATGATTGTGAATATAAGCTACACAAAGCACTTCTTCTCCCAAAAGCATAAACTTAACAATATTAAAGGAAATCATATATCTAACCATATTAAGCAATGTTCTACTCATACGTTTTCCAATGCTGTTCTGTTGTGGATTATAAGGTATGGTAGTCTAATGTTTGATTACATTGTCCTTTAAATATTGTTCAAAATCACTAGAAGTATATTCACCATCGTTATCAGTTTTGATAATGTCAATGTTCAGTTAAGTTTCATTTTTTGCCATCAAATGAAAAGTTTTAAAATTCTCAAATACTTGTGACTTATCTTTCAACAAATACACCAAGCACATTCTTGAATAATCATCAATAAATGTCAGCATATATTTGTTACAATTGGTAGTTGCAACATACATAGAACCATATAGATATGAATGTATGAGACCTAATTTTATTGAAGCTCTAGAAGAAGAACTATGAAAATGCTACTTAGAATGTTTCCTCGAAATAGAAGCATCACACAGTGCAAACTTTATTGGAATTGTAGGCAATCCTTTTATACCTTGTTGTCTCATAATTATGATATTGTCCTAGTTAATGTGACCAAGACGAGCATGCCATAATAAACTAGAAGATAGAATATCATTTCATTGTGCTAAAAGAGAATAACTATCATGAGAATTCATTATATTAGATGATGTGTCATTCAATTTTAAAATCATACCTTCTTCAACAAAGGTCATAATGAGTGCATGATCATATGATCCAAGTTCGAGTGTGATGAAGGACCCTTCGAAGACCTTTTACTTTCGTGGCGTGTTAAATTTCATTTTTAAAATAACAATAATGAATACATCTATATGTTGTAAAGAAGATGAACATTTCAATCATCAACGACATAGAACACACTGTTTGATAATGGAGTTCGTCCAAGACGGACTATATCTCTAGGCCCCAGTGTCAAGATGGTGTAGCCTGCTGCATTAAGTGTTGTCAATAAAGATGATTTATATTAGAGATGATGTTGATATCATACAAGGAAAATGCCCTCATGCAGGATTGGCTCCAAGAGATGTTCCACTACAGGAAATCTTAATAAAAAAAGGACTCCTATCAGTATGACATAAAACTCATGCGTGATGAGCATCCCACCAACATGGCATAAAAGGTATATCCGTGAAAACATGCATGATGACAATAAGAGTATCCCAGAAACATACAACAAAGGAATCTCAAAAAATAACATGACGAATCATGACAGCAAGTACATCACATATACGATTCCACATCACATCAAGCAAGGAATCCTGAACACATGTAAGAAACAAGATCCCACATCAAACATTAAAACAGGGATCCATGTAGCAAAATTCATAAACAAGAAGTACATGGACACAACATATACCTCACAACTGAGGGCCATCTGAAGAAAAGGATGTCAAACTGCTGAAGTTGTTCAGACCATCGATCTCACAGCCTCAATCGCATGACTACTGGCGCATGGATGTTGACACCTGCATTCCACTTAGAAATGTGGCTGAAGAATAGAATGAGAGAATGAGAAATCTAAACACGGCATCATAATTGTGGTGTTAAATAGTGCAAAATCGACTGTCCAATTTTTGAATTCTGAGAAGTTGGGAATCTGGGGCTCAAGGAATATTTTAGATTTGCCCTAGATTCTTCAAAGATTCTTCTCGAATGGTGGACTGGAAATCTGCAACTCAAAACATGAATTTGACTTTTCCATTGTGATCCCTATGAAAAACCATTAAAAAAGACTGTAAAATTGACTATATTCTGACATGGAGAAAAATTAGCTCCTCGGGAAAATTGCAAGGATCATGGTTCTGCTCCCTGTTTTTGCAGCAATCATGGTTTGATCCTCACACTGAAAATGGTCAAAAAATGCAAAATTCTGATGGAGACATGGACAACGCCATTGCGTTTGTGGCATCGAGAGGTGTTGAACCCATATAAAATTTGTTAAATTCTGACAAAGTGAAATTTTGCCCCTCTTGCAAAATTCTACATCGAATTGTCTGCACACCTCCTTATGCCTGAGCACATTGAAAAACTGCATTTAATTATAATTAGCTGATGGAATTCTCAATAAAGTTGTTATGGCATGTTGGTTGGAGATTTGTTTAATAGGGAGGAGGTCTAGCGGCCACATCTCACCTCCTCCTTTTTTTATACACCGAATTTGTTAAAGTTTAAACAAAACTTTTTTAATTAATTTATGGGTTGGGTCGGGTGCGCCTTTGGCAGCCCGCCCACCGCACCTTCCCTGCTGGCTCCATGCATTAGCCAATGAAGGATTTAGCTACAAGGAAGGCAAAGTTGTGACAGGGTGGCAAGCAATGCGTCATGACAATCTGAAAACTCTTTGTCACAATCTTGTGGAAGAGGACAAAAAAGTGTTTCGGGATAAAAATCAAAAGGAAAGGTCATAATGAGCCATTCTCGATGGAATCCCCTCATTGTAGTCATACATGTAAGTGGAAGGAAAATTACAGTAGGCTTCAGCAGCACTGATAACTCCAACTTTAGGATTCAGTTGCTTTGGCCAGGCAGACGGCTTCATTCCATAACAATCTGCGAAAATCTTGGTTGTAGACACTTTAATCATGTTAAGGAGGAGTGGAAAGGCTGGCTCATCATTCCAGAGGTTATGAAAGGTGTTGGAGTGTATAATGGAAGCTGCTTTTGTTTCATCACACGGAAGGAAAAATTGCTTCCTATTCAGTTTTCGGGAGATAGCACCAGTCTCAAGCGTAAGGTGGTTTCTGTCTTTCAGAAGCGATACCACACACCTCACGACATGTGGAGGAGGGAGAGGGAAGTAAACTGCCCTCATTGCAAGGTAAAGCATGGGCATTTCCGTGGTGCGATAATGGTCTTGTTCAATGGAGGTCGAGGCGCTAATCAACGGTCAAAATTCATCATGTTGTTTGGTTGGGGTCAAATGTTGATGTTAAGTTTTGGTGGATTTGGGGCCAAGCGATGTGTTTTGAACTATTGGATGTAGAAGTAGAGTTCATTGATCGAGATTTTTCGTTCAGTTGTGAGGGGTCGGGGAGTTGAGGTTTGTTTATCTTAGTGAAGCATTTTTTTCTCTGCCGCGGTAGGGTCTTGTAGTGACTCGGTAATCACGATTTCTCGGTTGGTTTAGGGGGTCTTGGTTTTAGGTTGGGGGCCTTGCCTCTGCTGGACAACTGTAAATTTTGTAAATTATTTTTCAATTAATAGATTTGGAAGGAACGTTTCTTGCCTTAGAAAAAAAGAGAAAACCAAATAATTCTTTGAGTGGTTAGTGCTAAGATAGCTACTAATTTGTTACAATATAAATGGAAATTAGATTTAGGAAATGAACTTTTTGGTACTATCTGGTAAACTTGCATGGCTTCTTCCCTCATATGAAATGACCCACTCATAACTCTTTGATAGAACATTATTTCATGGCTGGAGTAGGACTTTAGCTGAGATGATGGACATTAAAAATATATCATCACGATGAGTAACTTATTATCATACCAATTAATTTAAATTTTTATTTTTCCCACAAAGGTTAGTCAACATAGATATTAATAAGAGTCTTCTCGAGGCCATTCAATTCAATATAGGGTATTTTATTTGCACATTCATTATGGAGGAACACCAAAAGATAGCAAGCTAGTGTTATCCTAAAAAATTTGATATATTTCAAACCGTAACAATTAAAAAGAGACAAACTTGTGACAAAGACACAAAGACCTGGCTAAGCCTTACTATTTTTCCTTTGAAACATGTGTAATTACTAATTTTATTTTTTTTATAACATTAATAAATCATCATAAAATCTATACCAAGAATGTTAGCGATATTTGTTTTCTTTTTTTTTTAATTGAAAAATCTTTGTAAGTGATGTTTTCATCGGATATGCACTCTACTACTAAACATTCTCAATTAGATTGGCCTTAAAACAGTCTCCTAATCAATTCCGAGGTTTAATATTTTCCATATGTGATAGACATTCCATATTGGATACAAAGAGCTTCACTCAACTTCCTTTCGATTCTGTCCAAGTATTCACAGTGAATAATATTTTCGTTACATTACTCATGGTTTAAGAAATTTTCATGTAATTTCAATGACTCGTATAAAGTATTATTGAATTGCAAAGTAGGACATCAATTTCCACCAGGATGGATAGTGGGTTATGTGCGCACTAAAACCTGAGTGCAAACTGACTAGCGTCTTTACTACAAAAAAATCAGATGAATCAACGGAACTGCAATGTAATATTTTGATAGTTGCGGAGTGGTATCGTGATGCATTTTGCTAAACGATCCTACCTGAATGGTAAATACAAAAAACAATCGAGGATTCATACAAGGGTGCAAGGTATCATTGGAAAGGTGTACACCAAGAGGATTATTCAAAATTTTGATGTGATGTAGAGAAATTGAAAGATACACCAAGACGATTATTCAGA
This sequence comes from Pinus taeda, assembly GCA_000404065.3. Lineage (NCBI taxonomy): Eukaryota > Viridiplantae > Streptophyta > Pinopsida > Pinales > Pinaceae > Pinus > Pinus taeda. Next base: position 40,433 of record APFE030313203.1, on the reverse strand, counting down.
AGGTTGATGCGATTGAGAGGAAATGATAGATATTATGGGCGTTATGAAATTTCTTGCAAAATAATAGAAATTTCTGTTCAATTTTGACAAAAGTTGGAGGAAATTTTTGTAAATCTATGTTATAGTTTTTAGGCTTCAAAATTTAAAATGCCTTAGATCTTTTGATAGTGCTAAATTCATTTTATAACTCTATAAGATGATAAATATTTTGGTACAATAATCTAGAGAGTCATGGATGCATGATAAAAATATGTAAAACAATAGCCACAGTCTATCTTATGTTTTATGTTTTGGTTTTTTCTTTGTAAAATAATAATTTGACATGTTTTGTAATGAGTGTTATCTAATGGTCTCGAAATTTTTGCTAGAAATTTGAGTAAACAAATTTGTTCTAATATTGATTTTTGTTGTTTAAAATGGTTTTTGGATTAGTATATAGATTTGACATTTTGAAAAATCTCTAATACACTTAATGGTAATGGTAAGAATTAGCAATTACAACTTGTAATTGCAACAAATTTTGACCAGAACATCCGCAAATTTAACCAAAAAATATAACTCGGCCAAAGGAAAACTTATGAGACTTATAAAAGGTAGACTACGATTTTTCAACGTAAAATACTAATTTGTTTTATTTAACAAACTTGCAGTCCAATATTACTTGGTAGTTAACTGCTCTTCTCACATATTCACAACATATAATTTCTTGTCAATCACTATTGACAACATAAATGAAGAAAGAAAAACATAGGATTTTGACGACAACTCATGTCTACTTTTTATAACTCTAAAGATCCATTCCCATAATGCATATTTTAAAGGTCCCTAAATGTTTTTCTTTTAATCATATTCTTTTACGAACATTATTTCTCGTTCATTTCTCAGAGTAGATCGTTAATAACAGTCAAGTGAGATTAACAAGTGGAGCAAACTACAATTGAAAATTATAGCATCGCCCTAGAAACCATAGACTTGATATGCTTCCCTAGTCCTGGTAATATTTTGCATTTTCTCTTTCAGATTTATTAAAACATTTAGGGCCTGTCACTTTCTTTATAAAGGTGCAACCATGAAATTTCCGAGAATCTAATCTGGAGCAAAGTAGTTGAAATAAATTCCAACGCATTTACCATTTAACCACACCCAACTACCCAACTGATTAATGATGGTGACCAACTATATCCTTTAATAAATTCGCATGCATTTATGACTGAACTACAACCCAACGAACCAATGTTGATGGTCATCCATGTTATAAGATAAATTTGTATGTATTTACTGTTAAACGACAAATCAGTGAACCAATGTTGGACAATCATGTTTGAAGATAAATTCCCATGTTATTATAGCTTAAATGCCCATTGAATCAATGTGGATAGCCAGTCTTTTATATGTTTTGACTTGATTGTGATAAAAATTAAAATGGAGAGCGTTAGATTTGGACTATGTTGAGATGTAGGAGTATATATTCCATGTTATATAAGATCAATTTTCAATTATACTTTTAGGTACACATTATTAACCATATAAATTCAAGAATTAACAAACACAATTATCAAATGTTAAAATCATTGCTCAGATCGAGTGCATGTAGGATTGGCATGTCATATCACACATGATACCATTGGGCCATGAAGGTCCCCATATTCGTTAGATGGTTGTCGATAATGGAAAAAAGGAACGTCAAGGGTGATGGAGGAGCAGCTAGATGCAACTTACTAGCACGATAATGAGAATCATGTATCTATGACGTGAACAATTGATGGATGTGGAGCAGCTAGCTGCAGCTTACTAGCATGATAATGAGAATCATGTATCCATCCACAGAAATGACATAAACAATTGATGGTTGTCCTAAGGATTCGACTCTTGGTTCCATCTAGAAGTCAGCAATTAAATACATGTAATGTCAATAAGTATGCATCTCTTTAATTTGATTTTATTAGAAAAGCCCCTTTTTTTATTTTCGCCGTGTTTTTTTTTAATTAATTGTGATCATTGTTGTCAATTTCGCAAATTTTTTTTCTGGCATCAATTTTTTATTTATTTTTTACAAAATATTTATCCTTTTTCTGTTTAGGTCATTTTGATGAATGGGAGGAAATGTTGGGAATATATATATAGACAGAGAGAGAGCGGGGTAAGTCAAGAATAGTTTATTAATTCAAAATAGTAACTGGTTCGAAAAGTGTCTACCTCAATAAACTTATATGATTTATTAGGAAAAGAATTTAAAGAAATCATGAGTCACAGAAGCCTGCATTCAAATATTTACATCTTATCAAGTGTTTCCTCAAAAAATTTCTGGTCTCACTCTTACCCGATTTATTGGCTATAAGAGAATAACAAAATTGGATGACAAAAATACAGTACAGGCTAGACAGCCACAATTGGAGTTCTCAATGTAACCAAAATAATCCTAAAATTAGAATGCATCCCACAATCATTACACATTAGATGAGTTTACCAAAGGTAAATTATCTAGTCTAATTTCTGGTGATGGGAGGGGGGGAGAAGGGAGTTGAAGTCACAGTGCACGTGTTTCTCCATGTGTGTCAACCTTCCTTCTAAATACTCCATCTTCTCATATATTCTCCTATAATCCTTCTGTAGAGTCACCAAACAATCTTGCATATGCCATTGGTTTCTCTACAACTCGTTCATGAAACCAATGACAATATATCTAACATCATGTCGGTCATAAGCAAGTTGGTCCAAAGGGAGGGTAATGTGTCTGAGTCTACTTTTGAGTACGTCAAAGGGAGCGGGGAGTGTTGGAGAATGCAATAGGGAAGCTATTAATTTAATTTTCTCATCAACCTTAATAAATGCTTGTGAACATTATTTATCTTCTTGTGTTTTTTATTAAATCTTCTTTATCAAATAATTATCAAAAACAAAAGAAGTCGCAGTGTACCTATTTTTCCATGTGTGTTATCCTTCCTTCCAAATGCTCCATATTGTATATTCTCCTCTGACCCTTCTATAGAGTCACCAAACGATCCTCCGTATGCCATTTCTTTCTGTTGCCACTACAACAAACACCCTCCAAAAATTTTCTTGCACTTGAATTTTGGATCCTATTATGGATCTTATGATCGGTTGTTTTGTAGCCACTTCTCTGTCAGTTCATGCTTTGTTAATTCTTTGATATTCCTTCTTGGATTCTAAGTGTCAAATCCACCTTCTCACACATGCTTAGTCTGCAACAAGTTCTTGAGCACATTGTTTATGCAAGCTTGAAGAAGCACAACACAATCCATCGAGACGTTTCTTGTGCCATGACCAACCAAGGTCAATAATCAGTGCACATTTTCATTGATAGTATCTCACTTTTAGTTGCGATTGTATTTCTATTTTGGTGAGTTATCCAATTTTTCATAGTGTACGTGTTTCTCCATGTGTGCCAACCTTCTTTCTGAATGCTTCATCTTCTCCTATATTCTCCTCTGACCCGTCTATAGAGTCATAAAATGATCCTATATATGCCATTGGTTTCTCTGCAATATTTCATGAAATCAATGACAATGTATCTAAGCATCACGTCGTTCACAACCAATGTCAGTCTAATTTATGGAGGTGAACTAGAGCATATCTTTTAATATCAATCCAAGCTGGTAAACTTAGAAGCACACCAAGGTATATAGATCTCAGATTTAACTAGCATAGGAAGTAGTTGTTTAGATGAAAATAATGGGAATACATATTACAAATATAAAATATTAATTGTAAAGAAAGCATAGAAATTCTAGTCTATAAGCATGGGCAAGTGAATAGTGATTTTATTTGAATCATAGTCAACAAGGAAGAGGCTCTTGTCTTAGAGATCCTAGTTGTCCTTACTTTTGATTTACTTTTCAACAAAACCAAATAAACCATAAAGAATAACACTTGATTTAAGGAAGAAACTAATTTAAGAAAGCAAGAAAGGATGAATGCATAAATAGAGATTCCAGTTCAATTCTTAGTTCACAAGGAAGAGGCTCCAACTTGGAGACCTGGGTCATCCTTCCTTATTCAAACTATTCATTGAAAGGAGATCAATTCCAAAATCTAAATGGTCATGACATGATAACAAGTTTATACAAAAAATATTCACAAGAGATTATACAGAAAAATAAAATGCTAACTTATTCATAATTATGCACATTAATTCAAAAAATAGTGTACACAGCTTAGAATGGGGGCCCTCCACCTTTTCTTGGTACACCTCTAAAACAATCAGCTACCATAATTCCTCATTCAAATCCCCTGGAAATGATGCATAAGAAATATAACTCAAGTCTTCAAATGTATTAAGAAAGAGAGTAATCACAATGATAATAATAATATCCATAGTTTCTTAGTTCTTATGCTTAAATAAGCTAAGAATGTAAATAAATAAGCTAAAATGAATGTAACAACCAAAAAGAGTCCTATTCCACCCAACAGGATTGAACTCATCCTTTTATTGCTCAAAATATTCAAAGATTCCATAAAATAAAAAAAAACTGGCCCTAAATCAGGGGATTTTTTGTGTGACTAGTGAAGTTAGACCAGCTTTGACTAGGCTTGTTCTCACTCATTTGGAGTGTGCCAATAGGAGTTGGTTCATCCTTGGTTCCTGTAATTTTCTAATCTATATTCAGTTTGTTCCTAGGTGTCCTTCACATATGACTTTAATGGAGCCATTGCGAGAAATTCTATTTCGGCCAAAAATAACTTTTAATACTCAAATTTTACTAAAAAATCTAAAGGTTAAAAGACATAATTATTTTACCTTAATGTGAGAAAAGAGGCAAAAATATGACAATTATAATCACGATATGGTGGTAAGGGATGATAGAATGGTGGAACGCACATGGTGAAAAGTGTCAAAATTAGGGGCCATCAACCAAGATGGTCCAAAACGAGGGTAGTGTGTGTGAGTCTACTTTTGAGTGTGTCGAAGGAAGGGGGGAATGTTGGAGAATACAATAGGGAAACTATTAATTTTATTTGATCGTGAACCTCTATAATTCTTTGTAAACATTATTTATCTTATTTTGTTTCCTTATTAGATCTTCTTTATCAAGCAATTATCAAGAACAAAAGAAGTCACAGCGTACTTGCTATCCTTCCTTCCAGATGCTCCACCTTGTATATTCTCCTCTAACTCTTCTGCAGAGTTTCCAAATGATCTTTCATATGCCATTTGTTTCTATTATCATTGCAAACAACACCCTCTAAAATTTTGTCTACACTTGAATTTTGGAGCCTACTATGGATCTTGTGATCAGTCGTTCCGTAGAACCTTCTTGGTTAGTTGATGCTTTGTTAAGTCTTCAAGCTGCCTTCTTTGATTGTAAGTGTCAAACCCACTTGCGCACACATGCTCAATCCGCAACAAGTTCTTGAGCACATTCTTTAGGCAACCTTGAACAAGCACACCACAGGCCGTCGAGATGTTGGATGTGCGATGATCAACTTAGGTCAATAGTTAGTGCATGTTTTCATTTATAATCGCTCACTTTAGTAGTGATAGTATTTTTATTTCGATGAGTTTTACAAATTTTCACTCTTACACGCCTTATTTTATGTGAGTTTCACTTACATGTTCTTTACTTTGACTTTCATTTGCCTTCAAATTAATTATTGTCATTTTCATGTTATCTTGGCCCTCCTATGTGTCGCTTTCACTATTGTTCGCATATTATAGGTGTCATTTGGACTTTTATTTTCATCTTGCAAGTGTCATCTTTTATCGTGGGAAGTGTCATTTATCACAATAAGTCGATTTTTGGCTTATTTGAAGGGGTAAATTTGGTTTTGGTGAGTCTTACTAGCCATGTAGACATGTTTTACACTCATTCCCAAAGTTTCATGCATTGTCGCACAAGTGTCGTCATTGTTGTCACAAATTGTATCTGTCATCACGGTCATCGTAATATCATCGCATTAAGGGATGTATGTTGTTCATGTGTTATGAGTGATTAATTTTTCATTGTAACTTATTCTAAGTGTGTGTTCATACTTAAGTTTCAATAGTATTCACTATGATTTCACTTAGCCAAGTCTTGAAAACTTTCCAAATCAGCAACCTCGCATCACTTAGCCCTCCTAAATTGTGCACTATGTAGTTTCAATCCTCAATCCCTAACCTTTCCTTTTGGAACTACACATTAAATAGTCACAATGCCTAACCTTGATCCTTGAGCTCCATAGTTGTGTAATTTTTACCTCCGAGTTAGCCTCAACTATGCATTCCATAGTGTCAAGCCTCAAGCTTCCAGACTTACACCTTGAGTTGCGCAACTGTGTAAGCCATGAGATTGTTCTCCCTATAGAACTATGCATTGGGAAATGTTACGCATCAAGCCTCAACCTTGATCCATTGAAACCCTCAATTGTGCAATCTCCAAGACTGTTCTCCCGCTAGAACTGTGCACTAGGAGACTCCAAGCTTCAAGCCTCAACCTTGAGCTCTTGAGCCCCTGAATTATGTAATCGCCTAGCCTATCCTCTAAAAACCATGCATTGGGAAAATTCAAGGCTAAAGCCTTAAGATTCACCTCCTAAGTCCCTTAACTACATGGTTCCTTAATTATGTCCTTCAAGAACTATGCATTGGGAAACCTGAAGCCTCAAGCCCCAACCTTGAGTTCTTAAGCACTTCAATGGCACAATCCTTTGACCCTAGCAATCATAAACTATGAATTGCATAGTATGAAGCTTCAGTCTCGGACCTTGGCCTCTGAAACTGAGTAATCCCTAAGTCAACCACCTAATAAATCATCTGGTTCCAACCATAACAAGCTATTTCATGAAACGTGTTGGATTAAGAGTTTTCAAAAGTATTTTGTCTTGTCATGAGTGACTTTTAGTTGCAGGTACTCTATATGATCATGACAAGATGATGATGGAGGAAAAGGAGAAGGAGACCATGCTAGAGGACACCTATGGATTTGCAGAGATAATATGATAATTACTAAAGATCAAGATCACATTAAAGACTCCTTATCTTCAATCCACGAGGATAATGAAGAGGAAGAGAATTTTCCATATCTTAATAAGATAAAAAGAAATAAAAAACAAATAGTGGCCTGACATTGCCATTTCATCGTGAAGCCCACTTTGTCAGTGTCATGTCATGTCATTTCATGAGTCATCATGTGCCACATCTTTTTCTGGATTATGTAAATTCAATATTGGGGAATTTTAATGTAAAGTGGAAGTCCAACAATCATCCATGTAATGTGAAAAGTCATGTAGGAAGTCAAAAGGTCATAGATAAGTCAAACAATCATGAGGGTAGTCCAAGAGTCACAAGGGACGTAAATTCTCACCCCATTTATTATATATACACTCGTAGTACATGCAAAGGAATATTCACCATTGCTCTTCCTACTAGACATTGAAGAGGAAGATAGTTATTTTGGAGGAGTGGGTGATTGCTCTAATGCTCCACTATTGCGGCTAGTGGTGTTCACTATCTTGATGTACCTTGGAACTTTTACTTAATTCAGAAGCTCATTGAGCCAACATGCTTTCATGCATATGTCATGAATATTGTAAGACTATTCTTTGAATGTTTGTGATGTATGTTGTTTTCATGTGTACTAAGGAAATTGAACTATTTCGGTGGCTTTGGCACTTATCTTATTGAAGGTGTGTTGTATTTTCTTTAACAATCATTGTTTCCTTGTGAAATATTTCATTGTTTGATCAATGATTCATTCATATGTATATTATTGTGTTCCTTTTCTAGATTAGTATTATCACTTGTCTTTAAAGGGCCCACTTTTATCTTCCCTTTCAGTAGAAGGAACTTAATACTTTCTGTAGGTGAAAATTTCATAAGGAATACTCACTTGTTGATCTAAAAATACTTATGTATTACTCTCTTGTGTTGAACTTTGTATCCAAGGAAAATCTACAAGTATATATGGTAGCCAAGTTGATATGCTAGATGGAGCTCCTACTCCAAATACTGTGAGGTCTAATTAGGACTTCCCGTTGGGGAGAACCCTTGGTTGATGGATTTCTATCATTGTCAACATATGGCCCTACAAGGAGGGTTAGATGACAAGTTGTGCCTGTTGAGTCTGTTTTTAACTAATTATTTGAAATGAATCATCCTCAAATCATATTATCAGAGTGTTTTTCTAACCTATCTCTTGTACACTTTGAATCCCTGATGAGCCTCTTTGTGACTTGTCCCATTTCAATTTTGATAGTGAGCGTAATACATCCATTTACGAGCATGCATCTCTTTTCCTTAAGTTATGTGAATACTATGAAATTTATTGTGAATATGTGGCTTGTATTGTCTTCTGCCTCACCCTTACATGTCAAGTTAGCCGATGGTGTCACACTCTACCACCTTCTTCCATTAATTGTTTTGAACACCTCATCAAGGAGCTTCATTCAACATTTAATAGGTATAACTACTTAAATGTTTATAGAAGGATTAATCAACTAAGAATGAAGCCTAATGAATGAATTGAGGATTTCTCTGATCAATTCCTTCACCTTTGTTATGAATTTCCTAAAGAAGACATGGATTCGGATATCTTTAAACAAATTTTTGAGCATTTGGTTCATATCTTTTGACATGGTGAACCCAAACCACCTGATGTCTTTGCTTCCCCAACTCTTGCAAGTCATGATACAACCCTAATTTTAGAGGAGGAACCTACTATTCCTATTGTTCCTTGTCCTCCTCCCTTTATAGTTCTGATGTAGGAGTCCCCTTGCGATGATAATGAAGGTGGGGAATTTTGCAAATCAAATTCTTAGTCCATATTCTCATCCTCCTTCCATTTTTCATGATTCAGATCTCATGGAGAAAACTCTATAATGGTTCATGAAGAATATGGTGAAAACTAATCTTTCCATTCCTCATGATGGTATTAACACTCATAAAACTAGTCTTGGATTTGATTTCAATTCCTTTAATCTTCTATGACCTCTTTCCCATGATCCCTTTCCCCATGATTTGCTTGATCAACCTATTCCAAATCAAAAAGGTGATCGGGTGCAAGGTAATCACATTTCATAGATAGAGGGGCAAGAAGTTAAGTATTCTTTCAATATTTCTTCTCTTTTTCAAAATACTCTATGTGAAGATGGTGTTCCTCATTCTTGGCTGATAATGAATCTGGTAATCTTAGTCGTCAATCAAATATAATCAATTATCCTAATCAATATGAAGTCTTAGGAAATAATAATTCTGATGAGCATGAATCTATTAACATATATGATGATAAATTTCTAGGTGCACCATCTAATCTTTTAGTTTCTTAGGTAGATTTTATTTTGAAAGATTTAGAGTTCAAATATGTTTCGGTCAAAAAATAATTTATTATGAAAAAATCTTCCTCTTCATCTCCCTATTCCTTGTGCTCTATTGTTTCTAATTCACCAACTTGATGAAGGTACTCCATGCTCTTCAATTTCTTCAAATTTTGAGTTAATTTTTGAATTGACACAAGGTAGTGGGATTATTCATGATGAAGAAGAAAGCAATGAAATTATAGAGCATCCATTCCATTCCTTATCATCTCCTATTTTTCTTGGGGGAAACTCTTCTAATCAGTTGGCTCTTGAGATTTCTTTGATTCATACGTCTTCAAATTTGCAATCAGAAGAATCTTATGAATTGAGTAATAAGTTCACCGAAGTTTTTAAAATTTGATCACACTAGTGATGAAGATTTCTCCCATCCAGATAATGGAAATCATGTTAACTTAATTGATGGCAGTTGTCCACATGCAATATGTGATCTGACTTAGTTTACAAAATGTTGTTATCTATATTTTCAAAGTTCCTAAACTTTTCAATAAGTCAAGTGATTTCAACTCTCGTTGATGGCTATGTCACGTTATCGTGATCCTGACAAAATTATTTAAATCATGTCAGACCTACATTTCTCATAGAATATTTTCATTCATGTTGTTTTGTTGGATGAAAACTCATTCTTAATGGATTTCAAGATTTCTCGTTACAATTTTCCAATTTCTCAACATCAAGTTTCTCATCATGCTCCTGTAGTGAATAAATCCCTTTGCAACTCTTTTGTATCGAATATGCATTTGGGGTTTATAAATTTTGTGAATGTACATAATTGTGAAGGTGGTCAATTTGAAGATTATCTTTTGTTGAAGAATTCATATTTGGTGATTTCTATGGTGGATAATAAACTCCTTGTCTCTCTTGCACATTTCTTGATGATGTAATAGATCTGACCTGCAATTATAAAAAAATATTTGATAAAGTAAACTCAAGATGCAATAGACAAATAAGATAGAAATGTTTCTCTTTATTAATCAAATGCTTTAGATAGAGAAACACCATACAATCATTCCTTAAGGAAGGATATCACCCCACAATCCATATGCTTGTGAATACAACAATACATGACATCCTTCAACGGATATTCTCTAGCCTCTATATAGGCTTCATACATACAATACCATGGGTAATTACTATGAGTCCCTCAATACCATACATCAAATATTATGGTATTATCACATTATTTCCTAACTACTTGTGTTCCCTTAAATTATGTGGGTTAACCACTTTATATATTCATTATGTCCCATTTATTGATTATCCTTACATTATTACATAACATTATTCTCTTGGGTACCTCTCTCTGTACCCCATATTATCCCCACTAGGTATACTACATTCCACCCTCCGTAAGCATTTTTCATCCCTTAAACATGAAAAAAATGCAAATAATAAGATATAATCAAAAGAGTAGCCCACTAGTACCATGCATTTGCATCTAGCCATCAGAGAGAAAGGCGAACACTCGATCTAGTTGGTGCCTTAATTTCTTGAGATGGAAGTCCTTTCTGGTGGTTCCTCTAGATCAACGTGTTTTGGGTGGCTCGTCACACCTCTATGTGTGTCATAGAAGGGTTTTTGTCCTTGTTGCTAATTATTTTCCACCTCTTTTGTTGTTGTTTTGATGGGTGGTGCAGATGGTGATATGATAATGTTTTAATTGATCATGCATCTTTCTTCAATTCGCCACCTGATGGAACCTTAGTGGTAATTGGTACCTATTGTGGTGCTTATGATTGTTGTTTGTCTTCCATTATTACTTTCACCACGAACTCATCATATGATGTGTCAGTACCCATAACATTTTCTTCTTGGTCCTCCTTGCGCTTTATCTATTTACTGATGGAAATATCATGTAATGTAATTTTGTTCTTTTTATAATAAAGTTTAAGGAATTTCTCGTGTGCATTAATATTAATAGTACCAACAAATTCCAACCAAGGCTATCCAAAAACAACATACACATCATCCATATCTATAACATAAAAATCATAATGAAACACATACCTATCTAGAAAAATCTTCAAATTTTTATAAATTTGAACCTCTTCCTTATCAATCTATGTGTTTTTGATATATTTTGGTGGAATTTCCAAATTTTTAGCCAAATTAATATTCATAAAAGTATGTTTGCAACTAGGATTGATAGACACATTAATCTTCTATTTCTGAATACATCCATGAACCTGTAATAAGGAGATAGAAACAAAAAATAAATTGTTATGTTTCTCATTATCTTTCTTTCTAGCATGAGACCTTTTTTCTCAAAAGGACTTCTTCTTTTTTTTCCCTCAGGAACTCGCCGCACTGAATCTTGAAGTGAATACCACCATTTAGAAGTCTCATCTTTTATATTAAACAATACAAAGGTTGTCCAGAATTGTTTGGATCGAGACTTGTGATATTGTATAAATTCTTTAATAGTGGGACCATCATCTTTTCTTGTAAAATCTCTTGATGGGTTGGTTCTTTACAAAATTACTAGATAGTATAATTAGATAAATAACCATAAGAAAATCATTTGATTCTATTAATTAATGTACCTCAAGAACGCGAACAAGAAAAGGTAACCCAAAACCCAAAGACAAAATAACCAATCCTACATCATTTGGGCGGGGAAACTAAAGATACGTTAGGAATTCAAACAACTGTGAGTTTGATATACTAAGCTAGATAAGTTGAATCTCTAAAGCAAGAATAATCACCAACGCAATATACTTTGAGCTTAGTAGAATCAACTAGGTCTTAACTACTTTAAAATAGGTAATGAAAACATTATGGAAAATAAAGAAAACAAACACTTTGTAGTATCTCAAGAACTTGTAGCAAGAATTGACGCTTAAAATATAGTCTAATCATGTATTTCTTTTTTCTCATATTATATAGCCGATTCTTCAAATTAATATTCCAATCCAAGAAATATTGCAGTGTAATTCTTTAAATTAAGCTAGTAATGTTATTCACAGTCATTTTGATAGTGATGGATCTTAAAAAAAAAACAAAAATTAAGGGCGAATATAGGTGATTATAATTGATTATAGTTGTTAATGTTCAAATATGATTATTTAGGTTAACTATGGGTAACTATATTTCATTATTCCTAATTATGTTAACAATGTTTAAAAAATATTCTTAATTTATTTGTATAATTAGAAAATCAAATAAGTAAATCCAAAATTCAATTCTTAATTATGATTAAAAGTTATTCATAATTAATATTATTAAATGCAATTGAAAATAATAAATCGCAAACAAATCATAAAATAAGGAAATTCTATA